>JAHPZR010032349.1:15000-22500 GCA_019787425.1 Platygyra sinensis | reverse complement strand
CAAAAACCAGAAATTACTTTAGCATTGTTTAGAATGTTCAAAGTTTTTATTAATAGTCGTGAGGAGCCCTTTGTTAAACGTTTTCGCTCGAGTGATACTTATGCAAGTCGGTGGCAAAAAAGAAAAACAATTACAATTTTAACCTGCGTAGCTTGTGGCATACGCAGGTTGAAAATCTGGGATTTAAGATTTTTTCTTTATGCCGCGGACAAACTTAGCCAAAATGAATGGCTTAAATGTTATTAAATTGCAAAGGTGCTTGTTTTCAAGCTTTCGCCGAATATCAATAATGAACTTGTGTGAAGTGAAAAAATAAAACAACAACGACAACAACATGTGTTTTCTTTTGCTCACAACAAGAGCCTCGAAGCTTCGATGAAAGAATTTTTGACTTGAAATTTCAAAATTTCCTTTATTGCGATATATCTGTACCTTCTTATCAAAGTGCAGTAAATGGCTAGAAAAGTCCTGTTTTCAGATATTAACTGACTTGTTTTCAGATATTAACTGACCACCAAATGACATTTATTGAGTAATACGATGTATTGTCGCACAAACGGAAAATGTCTTGATCGGCAGAGCACGGAAAAAGCTTACCAAGCTGAAGAAAGACTTAGAGGCGACACTAATAAGTTGAACATAAACGTTGAAATTTGGTGATGCACAGTCTAGCTGCTTGACACAGCGACAAACCCATTGGGAATTTTATTTCAATCCTTGTTTAAAAATCCCGTCAGTGATGTCATCGCTGGTGATATAAGTATCATGTTAGCTCAGTATTGTCAGAGTGAATGCAAAAATACTTAAAAGTTTTTATTTTTTTTTAACTGTAAGAACTCTGAACCTCTAAGTGTCGAAGCTCTGAGCATGTTCATATCTCTCTTTGTATTTTGACTTTTTTGAAAGAACAATTCATACATGTATTTGCTCAGTAAATAAGACTATAGCACCATGGTTCTGTGCTGTGAGTATAGTAAAGATGTTTGGCAGTGAGAAAATTATTGTGTGGACAGAAACAATAATTTAGGGGACGGTGCAGCGATGTTTTTCTTGCGGTTTTTGATAAGTTCTGCCTTCCTTTGATAGCGTTTCGCGTGCTACCCCCCCAAAGCGGACTCCAGGTGCTTTAGCCGCACTTGAAAGCATGCGTACTAGTGGAAAACTTTCCGCCTATCACGAGGGAAGACAGACAGACACATATCAATTAATTGCCTGGGTTGTGCCTAAAGCGGTCAATATAGCTTTCAATACCACAACCTGCAAACTGTTTAAAAAGTACTGCGATACTAGTTATATTGATGGATACAGATGGCAAAACTTAACAAGGGCAGATGCAGTGCCTGGTAAATATTTGCAACCTGGGAACACACATGTTTCTGCTGGAAATTCAATCACAGATGTCCGGTAATCATCATTGTTGGCATAAGTCTATGCCTACCTCTTTGATCAGTAAAGGCCTCAAGGCATTTAAGACGAAAGCGGAAAAAAGGAGATGAATGAGCAAAGAAAGTGCTTAACTAAAGGTTTTTTTCGCAAGTGAACACCGCAGCCTTTTAAGATTTTGTCATCTGTATCCATCAATATAACTAGTATCGCAGAACTTTAAACAGCTGCAGGTTGTGGTATGTTATTGAAGCTATATTGACCGCTTTAAACAAACCCGGACAATTATTTATGTGTTTGTCTGTCTTCTCGTGAATGCGGAAAGTTTCACTAGTACGCATGCTCAAGTGCGGCTAAAGACCTGATTCCGCTTTGTAGCACGCGAAACGCTATCAAAGGAAGGCAGAACTTATCAAAACCGCCAAGAAAAACATCGCTGCACCGTTCCCTAAATGATTGTTCTGTCCACACAATAATTTTCTCAGAGCAGGGATCAGCTAAACATCTTAACTCACAACACAGAACCATGGTGTTATATTGTCTAATTATAGCGATAAAATACTCAGTTATGCATGCGCCGGCTTATTGTACTGAACAAAAACATTATGCATTGTTTTGTAAAAAAAGTGCAAAGATAAATATGAACATAAAAGCTTCGACACTTAAGGTCGCAGAGTTTTAAACAGTTAATAAAACTTTAAAATATTTTTGCATTCACTCCTGATAAAATCTGAGCTAACATGTACTTGAATCGCCAGCGATGACATTACTGACGACATTTGCAAACAGGAAAAAATTCCCAATGGGTTTGTTCCTGCGACAAGTAGCTAGACTGCATACATAATTTTCAATTTTTTTTAGTGTCGCCTCCTATTCCTTTCTTCAGTTTGGTAAACTCTTCTCGCGCTGTGATCAATACATTTTCCGTTTGTAGGACAATACATCGTATTACTGGAATAAATGTCATTTGCTAGTCAGTTAATTTCTGAAAACAATAAGACCTTTGAAGCCATTTACTGCTTTTTGATAAGACGGTAAAGATATATTGCGATAACAGAAATTTTGAAACAACTAGTCAAAAAATTCGTTCATTGAAACTTCGAGGCTCTTGTTGTGACCGAAACAAAACACATGTTGTTGTTTTTAATTTTTTCACTTCAACAAGTCATTATCGATATTCGGTAAAAGCTTAAAAACAAGCACCTTTGCAGTTTAATAACTTTTAAACCATTCAATTTGGCTAAGTTGTCCGCGGCATTTTGAAAGAATCTAAACCTAGATTTAAACTGCGTATGCCTCAAGCTAAGCAGGTTAAAACTGTAAATTTTTTCTATAATAATTTTTGCGACCGACTTACGTAAGTATCACCCAAGCGAAACGTTTAACAAAGGGGTCCTCACGTCTATTTAAAACTTTGAACATTCTAAACAATGCTTAACTTATTTCTGGCTTTTGACACGAAATTGATTTTCCCGCAAGATACCAACGAAAGAAATTGTGTCTCGAATTTCTCGAAGCAACTGCAATCTCGAAAGACGCTAGTGTTAATAATAATAAAAACGTGTTTAATTGAGTTTGCCTCCTTTAGCTGCTGAGAGCAGCTCAGGACGTCGGCATGCAGCTCCATCGCGGAAAAACTAGTCAAGTATAACGACCACAAATTATGAGATAAAAACAAGAGAAACAAATTCAAACTCCCTCACAAACGATATCGTCGCCTGTATACACTCAGGTAACTGCATGGAAACCGTTAAATGTGTGTTTAAAGAAAATGTGTGTCTTCACACTGGCACAGAAGAGTGCAGCAGATCGGTCTTTTCGAGACAATTACGTGCATGGGCTTTTCACGGGTTACTTGTATCGCCTACGATTAATTAAACAATTCAAATGAGTTTCATTGTATGAATAGACAGAACACAAAAGCGGTGATAATGGACTCCAAAAAAGTTCCGGGTTGTCAATATATATTCAGCAGTTTAAAGCAGTTGGATTTTAATTGAAGAGTGGATTTCATTAGAAGCAGAGTCAGTGGGTTATTCTCTTCAACGGTTCACCAGCAGGTAAATGTGGCTTAAAGCTCTAATCCCTGAATTTTGCTAATATCTAACGATTCTGTTAACACCTGACTATTTTGTTAGACTATTTTATTAAGTACAGAGGTAGACATTTTTCGGGACTGCAAGTTCACGTTCAAATCTCGATAACATTTTTGTCTACGCAACACGATATAAATGAGCATCGTGGAGTTTCCAAATCGCCGAGCAACCAACGGGTGCATTCTGTTCAATTCGTTTCTAAATATAAAATATTGTTAATTAATTATTTTTCACACTTGTGAAAAGGAAATATTTCATTTACTGATTTGTTTATTGCATGGGCCTTGTAAATTACACTAGCTACCTGCGACACAATACGGCATATCTTTGAAATATAGCGTCAATATTCACCGTTATCCTAGCCAAGATTGCATGTTCCCGTTTGTCCGTTATCACTATTGCACCGATGAACATAGCATCGGTTTTCAATAATCAGTCACAATTTTGCCTATCGGTTTTTTCTGTTTGTTTCTGTTATCAGCGTTGCAGATGCAGCACCTTCATTTACGGTTTATTTTGGAATCATAACGCCTTGATAATGCAACATTTTCGAACAAACGCGAGCTTGAAAGCCATCCCAGGCAGCAAAAGTTACATAAATACTGTTTTTACACATTACCATATAAAAATATTTCATTTACTGGGAATATATCAAACCAAGTTACTAATTCCGTTCACAATTCGGTTTCGTTTCTTAAACGACCTGACGAAACATTTGGTGAATTAAAAAAAAAGATATTGCAGGGTGATCGAAAAATAAGGCGAGATGCAGATGGTACGGTTTAGAACTCTGAGCAGAAATTCTGTTCCTAGAGTCTGTCTAATAAGTGAACCGGGAAAAATCTGTGTAAAACGTGTGTTTTCAGAGACAAACAAACTGTATATTCTTAAGCTGTTCCTTTTTTTAATTTTTCGTTTGTCACTGACAGCAAGTTAACAATTTGAGGTGTGAAAAAGTATCCCCAGTTAGATTATTTTCTATAATTAACCTTTTTCCGCTTTCGAACGCCACAAACTTTGAAAACAAACAGTGCAAAATAATTAAAACATGAATAACTAATTAATACGTTTTAATACATGCAGAAACTTTTTCCTGTTTATTCGAATAAACAATAGAAGCTCTTAGATACGCAAAAACCACTTGAGGTCTCCAATACATTTTTCCGCATTTTTCTATGTAACGTAAGTGCAACCCCCAAGTGAGGCAAGTCACGCCCCCAAGTGAGGCAGGTCACGCCACCTTGTGAGGCAATATAAGTCGTGAGAACGAGGTTGCAGAACAAAGAGAGGAGTCGAATCTGGTATTGACTAACCCTGGAGGGGTCGACGCGAGAGACACATTTTGAAAGTTTGGGAAAGAGGGCTGAAGATTCCAAATTAAAGCCACTTGCCAATTTTTGCAAGTGCAGATTCCACAGAAAGCTAATTTAGGCCGTTTGCACGCATTAAAATTTTAAAAAAATGATGCGAGGTTATTTGTAGCCTGCGAACGCAGACGTATTTCCGACTGTCGGCAGCCGGAAATACGTCTGCGTTCTCAGGCTAGGTTATTTGCGACTCATTTCATTGACATATGACCAAATGAAGGAATATAAGAATTCGTGTGTGGTGTGTTCGCTCAGGATGGAATAAAACCCACACTCTCTCTTTAAAACGCAAACTTGAGCTACGCCGTCGAACTAAATGGCTTCATGCTATTAAGATGCAAAACGTTCCCAAGCTCTTTTCTTCTCGATATTCGACGGGACAAGATTCACGAGCGAACACTCAAAACGCAGGAAAATTCACAACTAACTTCTACTTCTTTAAGACACTGATGCATCATGAATCGCTCATGAATTGAGAGTAAGAGTTCGTTTCTTTAAGAAAATCCAAGATTAGATTTTAAAATCCGAAACAATGCGATAATGGATTTTGCATTTCTTTGCTAAACAGATCAATCCAAGATCTTTCGGATCATGGCGCCTCAAAGGAACCGAAGAATTCACTTCCAGAGTGAATTCTTCGTAAACATAATTTGTGAAGGGCTTTTGTTGCTTTTCTTTTCGATAATGATGAAAACGTGGCTTCTAAGTTTAAGAACATACCCATCGTAGGGCTACAGTACAAAAACCCTACCCTATTCATGACCAAAATGGCCGAAATCAGCTAAAATCGATACCCTACTTATGACCTAAACGGCTGAAAAACCCTACCCTTTGGGGCCGCACATACCTATATAGCCCATATAAGGGAGTACCCCCCCCCCCCCCCGGGCTTATAGATTTTACTCTGTCTAACGCCAGACGATTTTACTCGTCACAGGGAGACCCCTTGGGCATTAAAGGGTTAATAATCTATCTCCTTTAACCCTTTAATGCCCAATAGTGACTTATAGATTTTACTCTGTCTAACGCCAGACAATTTTACTCGTCACAGGGAGACCCCTTGGGCATTAAAGGGTTAAAGAAACGCACCCTAAAAAGATAACCATCAAACTAATTCTGCATAAGTTACTTCAATGCATGAAACTCGATGAAAAGAATTTATATTATCAGTATGAGCATGATGAAAATATAAGCTGACTTGCAAGTTCTCGCAGTGATCAACGATCCAGTTAATAATTATATGTGTCATAAATGGACACGGCCATTATTACCCATAATACCTTTCGGCATTGTCGCGTACGCTTTTACACTTTTGTAGGACAGTCAAGCAAAACCTTTGATGACGTCATTGTTTGCATTTTCGGCTTTGCTCCGGGAAGGCATCACGTTACTCTTTACAGTTGTGTGCTTAGTTACCTGGCCTATGCTTGCAAGCGAGGCTGGAGTTGGCCTTGCTTTCATACAAACCTCTCTGCTTTTCTCATGTAAATGCAAACTAGTTAGCATAAGAACAACTTGATTTACACAAAACAAAACAGAGAGGTCTGTATCAAAACAAGGTCACCTCCAGCCTCGCTGTCATTCACAGGCCAGGTCACTGAACAGACAACTGTAAAATGGTCTATTGACTACCAACATTTCAAGAAGTTGTGGAACTTATAGCAATTGGTGAATTTTTTGCCTCTTTGGGTAAAATATCTGAGGAGAAGATAGCTTTCAAAAACTGCAAAATGTCTGGGGGGCAAAAGCGCAGGGCTGATGATCTTATGTATTCAAAAAGTATTCCATGCATCGGGCTCAAATTCCTAGCTAGGGACAGTTAATCGTACTGTACCATTTAAATATTCGAAAATAATGGCTTTGTAGCTCCATCAGAAACTGTATCGTCTATGCTAATGGACAAATATTGTAAACAAAGATTCTCCTCGAGCTCAGTAAAAATCAGGTGGCGGCGACTGCTTTCGTTTTGTGTAGTTTGAGATTATTCCGATGCTCGGAAGGCTAAACAATATAAACTAAACGGAAAACCTCGCCCTCAAGTTAAAGAAACTCAAATCATGGCTCTGACCTCATAAACAACCGGCCCAAGAGCTGCGCTTTTAGGCTTGGCTAAATCTATATATTAAAGTTATTCTTAGCCTGAATCATCTTTAAGTCTGTGGCAGAAAATCCTTCTGTGTGATAATTCAAAAGAAGGCAGATGAGCAGTAGTTTCACAGAGCACTTTTTACGGGCTATGTTTTATGGTTCTTAATTTTAAGTTTGCGGATGAATCCCTAGTGTGTGACCATTCAAATAAAAACTAGTGAGCAGTACTTTCATGCGGTTCATAAAGTCAGTAAATAAATCCTAGTCTGTAAACATTCAAATGAAAGAAAGCTATTTAGCAGTTACAAAAAAGATTACACGGCTGGCTTTACTTAAATGTCTTTCTTCTTTTGTCAGCATGATGGGCCGTTTCCCTAATAGTTTGGTTCTTGTTGTGGTCCTGTCCCTCGGGCTGACAACATCTTACAAGATTGATGACCCATTCCCGTCCGAATGGGAAAAGGACACTATAGAAGACATGGCCGATGAAATGGACAGGTTGGATAAACTGAATCATAAGAAGAAAGACGAAGAACAAGCGAAACGCGTGGCACCGTCAGGTCCCG
>JAHPZR010032349.1:0-7500 GCA_019787425.1 Platygyra sinensis | reverse complement strand
CTTTTTACTTACTATTGTTACTTTTCTTAATTGCATTGTCACTGAAATGCCCCCATGGGGAGTTGTTAATAAAGTATTGTATTGTATTGTATTGTATTGTATTGTATTGTATTGTATTGTATTGTATTGTATTGTATTGTATTGTATTGTATTATAATCTTCGAAGGGATTAACCTTAATCGCAACAAGGACGCTTCAACTGCTGTTACAATTTTAACTGGATCAGCAATGACAACGAGAGGACTAGTTTCTTCTATGAATCATACCAAATTGCTAACTAAAGAATATCTATACCCACTTGACTGACTCAAGTTATTTTCAACGCTTGCTTGAACATGAGCTCCCTTTGCGCCTATACACAGAATGAGGTTTCCTTGGCGCGTTGATAGCCGCCGCTCCACCCCACCCCCTCATTGTCCGGAAAACCAGACCCTGCTTTCTGCCGTACTGGCAAGTTCTGAACGTAACTCTTCATGGGCACTGCCTAAAGACCAGCCCGCTTAGCAGCGATCGTGCTCGTCTTCCCTACCTCCCTCCTACATCCCTATAATCCCTGAATGCATGTCACATTACCATACTGCAGAACTATGTACACCAGTAATAGGGACGGGCCTCTCGTTGAACGTAACAATTTCAAAATCGCGGCACAAATTAATTAGGTTTTTTCAAATACTTTTTTTTGGTTTAAAACAATTCGACACGATAATCAAGCTATTAGTAGTTTTTTTTTCATTTTTTATTATGAACCTAATTTACTTTTTATTTCTTCACAGGATTAACGGAACCTCCATCTGCTTTTGGAGGTCTTGTGGTGATACCTTTGGCTGTATTATTGGACAACAATTCGGACGCCTCAGAAAAGGAGATCGTTTTTGGTCGAGAATGCACCAAACGCAGACCTGAACACCGACAGAACTGCATTCACCGCTTGCCAGCTGAGAGAGATCAGAAAGATTACCCTGTCCAAGGTTATCTGCACTAATAGCGAAGATATTCCCTACGTTACCAGGCGCGCGCTGAGACAGTCTAAAATCTTGTCGAATGTGACAGTCTTCCTGATATCGATCTTGAGGCGTGGTTGCCAGGCTTTGATTGCCCGGAGGACGGGTATGTGAAACATTAACAGGAGATAATGTGTCGCTTAAAAACTGGAACCTTTTTGGAGTGACAAAAAACTTCACGCCACACTCACAAAACAGGATACTGGTAGCTCTGAATAGGAGTGAAATTTGAAGTAATATCAAAAGAAATTGTTAGGATTAAAATGGGTTGGAAATACTACCAGATGACCCCTCCCCCCCCCCCCCTCCAAAAAAAAGAGAGAGATAGAGAGAGAGCCCCAGGTTTGTGAGGTGACTGTTTTCGTGTCCATCTACTAATTTCTTCAATTTTCCAAATCTATCAGATCTTCAACATTTCAATCATATTTTCCTCAATTTAACCTACTCTTTCAGAAAAAAATTTTTTTTTTCTCAAAATGCCCAAAAATTTACACAAAACCGCCAAATAGTGGTTAATGAAATGAGCAGAGAGATTTAGCGTTTGCTTGAAATAGAAAGGCCGTGTTAAGCGACGTCAAAACAGCCTTTATGTTTACCCCCGCCTTGAAGGAGCACAGTCAAGCTATCTTCAGTTATATTGACCGTCCCCTAAATTACTATAAATTGAAGGAAACCTGAAAATAATACTTAACAAAGATAGAAAAACACCAAAGAGATAATAATAAACCAGAAAGGAACAAGGATGGTTAAGGATGGAGAAGATTAACACGGATTACAAACAACAAAATTGAAAAGGTTTAGCTAAACTTTTCAAACCGTTTAACCGTGACGTAACTCCCTTAACAAGCTTGTTGGTTCTGTTTCATTTTTCAGCTATTCTCCCGGTTCCGCCAACGACGATACCGCCTGGTAAAGGATCATACCAATGAGGAAAAGAAAAGAAGTTAGTTAATGATATGTCAGTACTCATTCAAAACTAGCTTTTTTGTAAAAGCTATATTCGTTCTAGACTAGACAAATGGTTATGTTTTGTTGGGTCGAATTCCACCTGTGCGCACAATCTTGTATTTAGCCATCAGTTTTTCTATTGCGTCAAGAATAAAGTACATAAAATAATTTTCAAACACGGCTAGAACCTTGATGCGTAAAGGCCCGTTTACACAGGCGATTTTTGTCGCAGCAACTCGATGCAATTTTTGTCGCGCTAAAGTTACAACTTCAAAATCGCATGTGTAAACAGGTGCGATTTTCAGTGCGATTTGTCGCCGCGACATCACAGGAGTTTCGAACATGTTTGAAACTTGATGCAATTTTGATGCGACAAAAATTGCGTCGAGTTGCCACGACAAAAATCGCCTGTGTAAACGGGCCTTAAGAGTATGAACTATTTTGGTTTTCCAGTTGGCATTAGGTTCCATCAAACATTTTGATAACAGCTGGGGTGGCTGCCATAATAAAATCCTCTTCCATTAGACAATGGCTTTGGCGTACTGAGTACCCATGGTGCTTACATTAATTCGAAGTGAAATCTCCTTATTTTTGTTTTGTCACTCCGTCTTGCCAATAAAAATTTCCCGATTTTGAGTTGTTCTTCGCGTGCCTATTTGTCACGTGATAGAAGCTCGGCCATGTAGGCCATGTTTCTGATCACATGACTCTAAGGCTTTCTGACATAATTTAGGATAGAGCTAGTAAACAAAGCCATATCGAAAGACAAGTTAGTCATTTTTATTTTCATTGTGTAATTCGGTCTTTTGTAATGATGACTGAATAAATGAAATCCTTCAAGAAAACCGCTTTGAGCATTTGAGCCTCCCATGCGGGTGACCTCTCCTGTCTCTTCTTGAACAGAGAGGCCCAATACTGACATACTGGCTGAAAAGATTCAATGATACCATGTGAACGCTTAAAAAAAGAACGCCTGGTCGCAGATTAATGCCTTTTGACGAGCAACATCATGGAAAGATATCTGGCAAAGTAAAATAAATTTTCAAAATGTCTGTACGAAAATAAGAAAAGCCTGACTGACTTCTTTGAACACCATCGGATTCTCAGCTCGATCGATTGAGTGTTCCAGGTTTGATCGAGCTCTTGACGGGGATCTTTCTGTTATGTTATCCGGGGGGGAACTTACCTTATATTACCTCTCTTCATCGAAGAGAGTAACAGGCCAGTAACTCCTTCAGGGTCCCCCCGGAAAAAAAAAGAGTAGCCGGGTCTCCATAATGTCATGACCACATACATTCGAAACGTAGATAACCTAAAACTGACTTTGCTTCATTAATAGAAATTTAAGTTGTTACAGATTATAATCTAACAACACTGAACGTTGCGATATCAAATTGAGAACTCCAGTAGCCTGACTAAGTGATATTTTTAAAATAGTATTTAAAAAAGATCGCTTAAACTTAATCAAGATTGACTTGTTTTTTTCTGTCATCTTGGAGTTTGCTAGCAAACAGGTTCTCAGTCATAAATTCAGGACCGTGTTTGGAGCAAAAATTCAGCGAAATCGCTATGAGTAAGATATCATATGCGTTTATATATACACTCGTTTTGTATAGGAATATTGTTTTCTTAGTCGAGACTGGATAAGGTTTATTTTTCTGCCGACCAGTTTAGGCTGCGTATACTCTTGTAAAATGTTCTTAGAATATAGCGTATGGAATGTCTGTTTTCGAATGTGTTTAGTGTCTGTATATTGTAGCCCCCCGGGGGGGGGGGGAACTTGCATATGAAAGGGGCGAGGATGCTGTGCTAGGCTTGTAAATTTAGGATTTTGGTCTCACTTAGTGTGTTCTGAGGAAAACAACATCATGTGTACTTCCATATGTAGCCATGAACGTCTTATTTAGGGTTCCACGCGAAGAAATATGAAAATATCTATTTAATATGTTTTGTATATGGTCTCTTTTAGGTGTCAAAAAAATCCTGGGTCATGCCATGATTGGTCTCCTTTAGTGGCTTAATTCAAAACTTCCAACGAGTATCCCTACCCTCTTAAATATGCGAAGTCCACCCTCCCCCCCCCCCCCCCCGGGATTGTAGCCAGCTTGCATGCAGGCATTAAAGTTTGATATCACCCAAAGATCTTCTTGAACACATGATATTAGTATCGAACATACAGCTAGAGTTATTTTTGTTGTTTTTTGGCCAGTTTTTTCGTTTAGAGAAAGGAAGAATCTTCTGCTCTTGGGTTAAAACAAATGTTGTATTGTGTTTAAAATTTTCAACAAACAAAATTATAATCTTTTAAAAATCGCAGCGTGTGATTCTTAAAGTGCTACTGAAACGAAATTTTCGTATCCTCTTTTATTTGCTCAATCTATAGTTTTCAACCTAGTTAAAATCATGGTGAATTTTATTTTTGTCAAATCCCAACGGAAAGTACTGTTTTTAGCCTCCGAAGTCGACTTTTTCAAGCAAAACTGTGTCCGGGCTCTGGAACCGAGTTTAAGGACCTTGTGACGTCACTGGTTGTGTTCACGGATGAAGCGCTAAAGATTCCCTCTTGTTTTCACTTGATTTATTCAAGTTTATTCTTCATATTATCGATACCTAGTAGTTTTCTACCTTGTAATTTCTGTCCAGCCTTGACAGAAAATACACATCATAGATGTTAGAGGGCGCCAGAGTGTAGATTAACGAAAATGAATGCTACAGATTAGAACAGCTCAGTATATACCTTTCGAACGTCTTGCGTACACAATTGGAGACTTCGAAGAAGAGTGTGGCTACTTTTAGATCAAGACCTGAAGCCTGAACACGATATATCGTCCTTTTGTTTTCAGCCTGGATCAGAAACTTGGATTCTCACTGTCATCTAAGGTCTATTTAACCTAGCTTCCGCAACTATACTGCATTAATTAAAAGCGGTAAGCACATCAGCCATCCGCACAATCATGAAATTATTAACGGTCCACAAGCTTTGCAGCGAGTACTAGATTGCACACAGAGGGCATCTTTTTATGATACGAATGAGTGAGATTTGTTGTGAGCATCGTTGTAACTAGAATTGTGGTCTACAGCACGGCCAGTTTGCTAATATCGCGGCATACGCATCAGTGTAAACCGTGTAAACAAAGCGGGAATATTTTGCTTTTCTCACACATATCAGTCCCAAATGCAACATTTCACGGCCGATGGATTACTTTGAGTTCCTTAACGTACATTATGTCTAAGATCTTCATTTATTAGTATCCAAGTTCAAAGCAATTCGTTAAAACATCGCTAGTTTACATTTCGAAGGTTTATTTTCAGAATGTGAACTAATTTGCATATATGCTGCCGACACGGTCACGCTTTCTCTAGTTTCCTGAAAACACGGGGTCATGGCAGCTTAGTTTGTCTTTAAAGTTTTAAATTCATTACCTCTATATAAAAGACGAGCGTTTCTTAAATTGTTGCTGCTGTGGTAACTTGTAGGATGTAGTAGGCTCGATTTCCGCCTTTTTCTCGTGTCCAACTAGATAAAAGGTCACTATATATAGCACAATCTTGTCCGCGGCGAGCGTCGGGTTTCCTCTAAGTGAAGCGACTCGAAGACTAGAAGCGTTGTTGTTGCGATTCGTGCAGCAATACTCCGGATAATATTTTCAAAAGCCGCTTTCTCTTGTTTTCATGTCTATTTTACTTTATGAGTGTAGCTATTGTTAAATGAGTGATCGCCATTTGATTAAGTGTCCTGATCCTTCGGCGATTTAACAACTCGGACTCGTTTGCTTGCTTACATAAATATCCTGGAAATATCCAATTGAATAGACTGAAAGGCTTCAGGATCAACTCTCCGCCTCTTCAGGTTTAAGGCTACTGTTCTTAGCTGCTTCACAGCTCTGAGATGTCCTAAAGATGTTTTTCGGGGGCTTTGAACACTAATCCCTTCTCCTATAATCACTCTATATTTTCAGTGAGGCATCAGAGTAACACAACCAGTGACGTCACTACGTTGTTTTGGCCCCGCCAAGATGGCCGCCAATTTTAGGCTCACCCGGTCAACTTCAAACGGCTGAAAAAGCAGTTTTCACTCACCGTATGCGCAAAAAAAGTTTGCAGTGTTTCCAAGTAAGGTTCAAACTTTATTATTAAGCAAAAATATCACATGCGAAAATTTCGTTTCAGTAGCACTTTAAAATGTTCTTAAAATTTCGCCAATTTCAGCCTCGATATTCTTTTTTACGAGAACAGCACAAATTCTCGCGCGCTCATTGGCTAATTAATTCTTATCGTCAATAAGCGGACAATCACCTGAATTTAAAATTTATGCGATGCGGCAACGAGCGAGAGCGGACAATTTGACAGTTTGTTATCATAAAAAGCAAATGGACGTCACTTTTTCATGCGTCCTGTTATAGCATTGTTTACGTTGCAAAACCTAATAGATTGAAACAGCCCATACTAAACGCATCAGTTGTGCTAACCCCTTCTTGGTCACAACGTTTGTTCAACGGTGATGAGGAGTTGAATAGGGGTATGCAAATCCGCGTCGATCTGTCCTTTTCTGTCGATCCGCCAAAATTTTTGTTCAAATCCAAAACCACAATCGCATCGGCTTCAAAGTTCAAAGGCAAACGTACTGGCAAATGTGAATGCCATTGTAAATTTTACGCTTCTGATGGTTATAACACAGTACATTTCCAGTGACATTCTCAATGAGGGCCAATGAGCTGATGAATTAACATACCGACCAGGGCTGAATTAATTAAGACCCAAGCTCCGAACATTAATTTAACCCCTTCAGTGCCAAGGGGTTTCCCTTTGACGAGTAAAATCGTCTGGCGTTAGACAGAGTAAAATCTATAAGTACGTCCTTGGCACTGAAAGGGTTAAGGGAGATAGTTTTTTAACCCCTTCAGTGCCAAGGGGTTTCCCTTTGACGAGTAAAATCGTCTGGCGTTAGACAGAGTAAAATCTATAAGTACGTCCTTGGCACTGAAAGGGTTTTAAGACAGGCACAATGCGGAATCAGCGCCAAAGGTGTTTGGCTACAGGTGTCCATGATGAGTTTGCTACGCAGCATAAAGTGCTGCCAAGGTGCCACTTAGGTACAGTTTGGAAGCCAGACAGTGCAGTTCACTCTTCTGCCTTGCACGATTCTTTTTCAGTTATTTTGCTTTGTTTATCCCACCCACCCCCCACCCCCCTTCCCCACTGAAAAGAATACGGTAAGCCTTACCTGGGGGAGGCCCGTAGAAGACAACCGGAAATTTGTGTACTTGTTTTAGCGCGTTTTCGCCTCTCCCCCACCTCCTCATCGCATATTGTAACTTTTTTACGAAAAGTCGAAAGTACACGCCTAAGAAAATAAAATGACTCTTAGTTCAGCTTCTTCGCGGGTATCCATACGGATGTTTCGTCTGATAACTGGCCTCTGTCTCCCTCCCCCTATGCTTAGAGTTGCTACAAAGGTTTAATAGGGTCAAATAAGTCCTCTTTGCTAGAGCTTGCCTTGTCCTGTCTTGATGCTTTTAGGCTTTGCCCAGCCCAGGGAACTATGAACGTA
>JAHPZR010032345.1:0-28286 GCA_019787425.1 Platygyra sinensis | reverse complement strand
GCGAAGTTACAGCGGGTCGAGGGCTATTAAAATGTAGTATGTTTACCTTAATGTTTGCTGCACCCCTCCTGCCCTGCCAAAGATGCTCTTAAAAAATCATGGAAGGATCTATTTTTGCTTTATTTTGGTAGTAGTCGTGACTGTACTAAGACGCGTATAGTTCATATTAAAGCTCAAAAAAAGAAGAAAGCTTGATGATGTTATCCGTTAATCTGAGTCTTCACCGAGATTGCTTTCTTTACCATTCTATATTATAACTAAGGAGCGCCTCCCAGGGGTTTTGGGGAACAAGGGAACATGAAAATTTACTTCAAGGGAACAAGGGATATTTTGGGGATTAATTTGCGGGACAGTGAGATATCCCTACTATTAAATAGAACTTTGGCTAAAAACATAAGGGAACAATGGAATTTAGAACAACGAAAATTGTTAATTAAGGGATCAATGGAACATGCACCCCCGTTCCCCTCGTCCCCCTTGGGAGACCCTCATTGAGGGAGAAACATTTTCCGTTAATTTTCAAAAGTATAAAGCCGAATGTTATGACCTCCGACAATGGTGATAAAATTTGAGGCTTGTTAGTAAATCCCAACATACCGAATATTTGAGCAAACGTTAAAGGCACGGTCCTTAAGCGTAATTTAAAAAAATGGAATTAGCAGATGGAACAGATTGCAATTTTATCTGTTATAGAAAACGCCTTATTGAAAAGGCAACATATAATTCTGTTCCATGTCACAAATTTTTTACGGGAAGATCCTCTTTGTTAACACGGTATGTGGAGAATATTTCTTTATCTAATATTGACCCAATTTATCCTGAGCTTTTGCTTTTGTTTTTGAGCCTGGCTAAGATCACACAGCTGTCAAATGGGGGCCGCGTGCGCAGGTCCCCCCAAAACTTTCGATTAACAAAGTCTTAAATTTTCGAAAATTTTCGCTTTCAAGCCCAAAGTTAAGACAGTCGCTGAAAAGTTAAGCTTTAAACTTTGCATATGACCAGGAAATTTAGTGATGGACATCCTAAAGTCCTCCCAGCTTGTAATTTTCTCTCACAGTACTATTTTTATAACATTTTCCTACAGAAGTCTTGCAGGTTTTCTCTTCAAACTCTTACGAAGTTCGAGGCGGCGAAAACCGGAAGTGGCGTTGGATTTTTGCGTTTGACCACTTTGTGGGCTAAGATGGGGTGTGTTTGTGTGATTGAGGGATTGGGTGGTGAGCATTTTGTTCCCCCCCCCACCCCACCCACAAAGCGCTTCTTTATAATAGTATAAATTACCCACCCCACCCATTGAGCGCTCCTTTATAATAGTACTTATTAAATCCATTTTGAAATCACTGATGGTCCCTGTAATCTGATTGGCTCAAATTGGTGCAATTTATTCCCAAATTGCACCATTTTTTGCTCTAAATCGCATCATTTTTCCAGCCAATGAGGAAGTTACATTTCAAACTTGCGGGCTGTCGCGGCGCTTTCGTGAGCGCTTGCGCTACACTGTAGAACTTTCCAGTAACCAAAAATAGCGCGCGCGTACAACTTAATTTAAGGTCGTGCGCTGCTCTATCGCGTATTTTGATGTAAAAGCGTTTCCGGTTCTGCTTTTTATTTAAAAACCAGCTCAGTACTGCATCAATAAAATATTTGAATCGACCAAGTCCTGTATTTTGGGCGATTTCAAAATGGATGTAATAACACTTGCGGGCTGTCGCGGCGCTCTCGTGAGCGCTTGCGATACAGTAGAACTTTCTAGTAACCAAAAATAGCACGCGCGCAACTTGATTAAAGGTCGCGCGCTGCTCTATTGCGTATTGAAGTAAAAGCGTTTCCGGTTTCGCTTTTTATTTAAAAACTGCCTCAGTTCTGCGTCGATAAAATATTTGAATTGGCCAAGTCCTGTATTTGGGCGATTTCAAAATGGATTTAATAAATGGTAATTGAACTGAGTGGAGTGCAATTTTGGTTTGAAATCATACTTGTGATTTCAAATCGAACTCGCGCTGCGCGCTCGTTCGATTTTGAAATCACGCGTATGATTTCAGACCAAATTGCACTCCACTCAGTTCAATAACCATTATAAATTAGTGATAGTCATGCGTCAATCATGATATCATATATTCCGTATCATAAAAATATCCGCCATCTTGAATACCCCGTGTTCGATTTAAAAAGTTGTTAAGTCTAAGTTAGTCTAATGCGCTTGCAGACTAGATTATAGTTTGTCTTGTGTGATCGTCCAGTTGAGGCTAGGTCTGACTAATGAGAACTTTTGTTGGTGATTGAC
The DNA here is from genome assembly GCA_019787425.1 of Platygyra sinensis. Taxonomy (NCBI): domain Eukaryota; kingdom Metazoa; phylum Cnidaria; class Anthozoa; order Scleractinia; family Merulinidae; genus Platygyra; species Platygyra sinensis. Next base: position 26,002 of record JAHPZR010032345.1, on the reverse strand, counting down.
TGTTAGATAGCCTGAGTGGAAGTCATCTTCAGAGGCAAATGAATATTGTTTGTCAGTCGATAGTGTTACAAGCTTAGTCTGGTGCGTTGAAAATGATTGGTCAGTTTAACTGTGATGAGAGACTCGTAAAGTTTGTCAGCACTAAGTTGCAATCCGTCTATTGTTGGTCAAACTCTGCCGATTTTGTTTGAGGTACGTTTGTTAGTTTTATTTATGTCGTGAATAAGTCGTCTGTAATGAGCTGATGCCGGTAGTTGTTAACGACTGTTAAGAGGCGTTTGTTCTAAGTTGGTGTAACAACTCGCTGAAAATAGCTTTTTTTACCGTAGATTAAGCATTGAGAACAGTCCCATTCAAAGCTGTGCGGTTTGTCAGTTGTTGATGATCATCAATGTGATTGTTGGTGTCACCCTTTCTAGTTGCTCGTTTGTGTTCAGTCAGTCTCTCGACTGCCAGGCTTCCTTCTGACACAAAAACATTAACACTGAAGACATTGACTGATAAACACAAATTTAAAACAAAGCCAGCATTTCTGATACAAGATGGAGGACAAACAACAACAGCAACATCTTTATTTTCTCATCACAAAGTTAAATGGGGTTAGTTATCGTCATATGACGTCATATTCAACAATTAGACATATCATTTTTGCAGGCCAAGCTAGGTGATCCACTAAGAGAACAAATTTTTTATATGTTCTATTAAAATGAAATCTTAAGGCTATAAATGGGGTAAGCGGGCTACTGAGAATTGTGAACCAGCTTAATATATTTAAAGATGAGCGAGAAAACTGAGTAACTGATCCCTTTAATCTAGTAGTCTATTCCAGACATATTACAAAACACTAAAATACGGCCTACAATCATGCACAAAAGTCTTGGGACAAATTTACATTTGAGGTGCTTTTTCACACGCGCCAAGCAAACAGTCAGGCGCGAATTCATCTACACTTGTTCAGCCCCTCTCTCTCCCCCTCCCTCCTCCCCCCCCCCCCCCCCCCCTCTACAATGTTGGACAACTGTACAAGCTCTATTTCTCCGGACAACATTGTATGGGGGGCGGGGGGGGGGGGGGGAGAAACGCATAACAGTCCTTTTTTAAAAACTCCGTTTTAAAAACACAAAAAATTAGTGCAATTACACAAGTGTCCCAAGGAATTTTGTCCAGGATTGTAGGTTTTTCCCCTCGATTTCTTCTTTTCTCCACTTTCTCTAAAATAGCCCCGCCCGAAATGCATGTTACCTTTTAATTAAAAATCCAGTCCAATTAAAAGTATGACCGATATGGCCGTCTATATTGGAGACAAGTAGCCGTTAATTAAATTTCGTTTAATGCGTCGCAATAAAGCGATATAAGATTATTTTAACGATTAAAACCGACGTTTTGGTGTCATCATGACGCCATTGTCAAGGAGAAGTAAAAATTACAAAGTTTGCGGCAAGGTGTAACACTAAATTAGCTTAATAATTTTTGAAGCTAAATTATACAAATACTTTTGCGCGAATTGAACGCTTTGCACCTTCAGAGTGGGTTGTAGGTCTCTGATGAAAAGCGTTTCGTTCACCAAACAATCGAACTTATTTCTACACTTTTTCAGAATGCTTAAGTGTTTCAGTAGGTCTTTCGGGACTTCGCTGTTCTGTTCGTGTTAGTGTTTATATATTGAAGATGCCTTTTGTTCATGTCCATCCACACGTGTATGTAAGTGTCCGCGCATATAGCCCACATAACCTGCATCACACAGGTCACATTGAAAACGATAACCGACGCGTTGTTGGTTGACGATCTGTGGCTTAATTTCACGTACTTTAAGATCTTCGCCAATTTTGCAGCTAACAAATACTGGCTGGACAGTTGTCTGCACCTTTATGCTGAGATTCTTGAGCTCTTTCGTTATATAATTTGCTGATTCCTGATCTTTGAAAGGTATGACAACACGAGCAATGGCTCTTGGTTCTTTGGGCGTCTGTGTGGGCTGCTTATCAACGATTCTTGATTGTAAGAAGGTGTTAATGGTAGAATTTACCAGGCGTTCCGGGTATTTAAGCCGTGTGAAAGCTTTCTTTAGGCGATCACACTTTTCAGAGAAACAGGCTCAGGAGGAAGATAATCTGTGTGCGCGATCAAGCATAGTTGTCAGTAAGCTCCATTTGTAGCGATTGTCTACCTGGCATGACAGGACAGAAAACTAGTGCACTGTAAGTATCTTCTGTTGTCCCATACAAAGCCTTAGAAAAGTTTTCTAAGGCTTTGTATGGGACAACGAGAGGTACTTACAGTGCACGAGTTTTCCATCTTGTCATGTTTGGAAGTATAAACGTACACCCGTGTTTGCTGGTTTTACATAAATCTTGGTCTCAATCCAAGATGAATGGTTGAGTAGTTCAGCGCCAAGGAAAGGAAGCTTGCCGTTCTTTTCCACCTCCATAGTGAATTTGACCTAAGTGTGTGCCCTGTTGAGGGTATACAGGAAAGTAGTTGCTGTTGCTAAATAAGGCATTACAGTGAGCGCGTCATCAACATATCGACGATAAACAGTCCGGCACAGTTATCAAATTTGATAACCCCATGACGTCACAACATGGTGGCAATTCATAACTCGGTGAATTTTCCGAGAACATTAACTTTGTTCGTCCACTCTTCGGTTGTGTTCGTGTTGTATACCCATGGTTCCACGCGATTTACTTGAGAGGAAAACAAACTTCACGAGTGGACAAAATGGCGGCCGTTGGTTGAGTGTTTGTGCAAGTTTTTGCTCGATGATTAGAGAAGACTGCCCAAAGATGACAGTTTATTTCAGGTATGTTTGTACTCTTTGCCGTCAATTTTAAGGCAGTTAGGCATTTTTGTGGAACACGTAGAAAATATGCCGTGTTCTTCAGTTATTTTTCTTTCGATTCATCCCTTACTCATCTAAGGGCACCAAAAATTGTACGAGGGCACTGTGCTTTTTTGATTCACTGTCTGATTCCGTTACTGACCGCCATGTTTAATTTCTTGTGCTTCTAGGGAATGAGTAGTGTCAAGTGGCAGAATTATGGATCTTCTTTTACAGAAATAGCTTCTTTGTGTCGGTTTTGTGCAAAGCCGGCAAGAACTAAAACGAAACCAGGAAAGAGAAAGGAATTGTTCAGGAATGAATTCTTCTCTTATGGTGTGAAATTAGAAGAAAACGTGGACTCTGTACACCCGCGTCTAGCGTGTTAGTAACTTTGCAATATTTTGATTTTTGCATGCCCTGGTGCCAGAGGTTTTTTTCAGACCTCTGGCTTCCAGGGTAGATTTTACATCACTTCACTTGTCCAAAATCTAGCACATAATTTTCTTACTCATGCAATAAGCCTGAGAAGAATAGGTAATATTGTTTTACATGTAGGGTGATTATCAAAGCATCTGTACTTTCATTCATTTTATTTAATGCACCACAAAAGAAAACAAAGGGATAGAAAAGATCTTGTAGGACAGACATTTGGAAAATTAGTGATACAGTATTATAATATCCTGGTATGAGATGATTATTGCAAGATATGAATTAATTTTCAACTAGTAAGAGTATTTGCATCTCTATTTAACAATTAGATTATGAGCTCGAGATTTCTATGAGGTGATAGTTGATGAGGCCGAAGGCCGAATCAGCTATCACCTCATAGAAATCAAGAGTGAATAATATAATTGTTTTAGTAGAATTCTAACTGAAATTAAGGCAAGTAACGGTTTCCAATGATTTTTCCACGCATTTTTGAACTTGACTGAACTTTACAAAGTTGCACGTATTGAACTGTCCTTGGCAAATTTGGAGTTGTTTACGCATGTACCTGCTGTTACAATATTTTAAGTTTTTAAAGTCAAGAAACCGCAAATGTGCTTCTTTTAGTCTTCTCAGAAATTTAATCATCCGTTTACATCTAAAATTCCTTCCAGAATTTCAGAAAAACTATAAAAACATTGCATTTCGTGGACGAGCGGCAGCCACTGTACTCTAATGGCTGATAGTATACGAGTAGCTCAGCCAAACAGACTGCAGCATTTGCATTAGTATACTAGTAGAATTCTGCTAAAGTCACTTAGTTGAGTAATAATACTAAAATCCATTGTTATTTACAATATTATTGATATACAAGATGGTTAATGAATACCCTGATTACTATTGAGTACTTTGAAATAAATTTAAGCACTAACTCAATTCAATTCAATTCAGTTTATTCAAACTTTTGTAAAATATTTATTTACATTATATATAGTAGGGTAAGAATATAATACTAGAGGAGAAGAGGAAAAAGGAAATTAATAGCTTTGTTAGAAGTGTGCGGTGGTCAGAGGAGCTTAGCTTTTGAGCTAACCACCACTGTATAATGGATGGAAATATATAAAGTGTACGCTTGGTGCCATGGTGACTATGGATGATTATGTAAAATAGTCACTTTGTTAACTTAACTTTTTTCCTTGTTTAGCCATAGTAAATGACCAAACAAACTGAATGAAGCAAGAAGTGATCCTGCTAAGAAAGAAGAGCTGGCCAGACATTGTTCTTCAAATACTGTTGATGCCTTACTATTATGTAAAGAGGTAAATACGTGTATGTATGATGTAATGGGAAAATTATGTTATATTATTTCTTCTTTGTAAAGTTTAATATTCATTAGCTTTGTCCAGTTTGTGCAATTTACATTGTGCACTTAACCATTATTGTAGGAGAGTTACAGAAGGAAAACAAATTATATCTATGTGTATCTTGTGGGTCAATTTGTTTTTTAAGTCAGAATGATTCCAACCTAGGGCACGTTCGTTTGCGATCAAACCGGAATAAGAATAATTGGAATAATGCAAGTAAGCGTTTGTTTGGGAGCTATTCTCATTCCGGAATACCTGGATTTCCATTCCGACTATTCTGCTCCCAGGAGCTGAATAGCTGGAATATATTCCGGAATATATTCTTATTCCATAATATCCCAAACGAACGCGCCCCTAGATTAATTTGTTTCAACCACCGTCAAATTTTTCATATCAGTTTCAATTTTTTTTTTCACTTTTTTTGGGTGGGGGTTTATAAAAAATAACATGTACACCCCCTACCCCCCTAAGTTTCTAACCCTACCCTACCCTGCCAGGATCTCAAACATGTACCAGCCCCCCTAACTGTAACTCTACCCTTAACCACCCCTTCCACGATTTGTTTTTAAATTTTGCACTCACCTAGATTTGAACACCAGACCTCTGACCTTGTAGTCTGCCTTCATCTCCACTAGGCCACACAAGCAATCCTTGCTAATTTGCTCAGTCACATCAGTTTGTCGGTCTAATAAGTTATTGGACACTGACTCACTTGTCCCCTTTGATACAAATTAACCTAGGTTGGAATCATTCTGACTTAACAAATTGGCCTATAGTGTACAACATGTAATTATATAATACTTCTTCACTGCAAGTGGAGCATTGTCTTTGCTTTGCTGGTCAACATCAAAACATGCCACATACATGCTTGATGGGCCAATCGCCTAGCCAGGTGGGTGGTCATATCACTTCTGGCCACTGGGACTGTGCTGTAGTCAACCTTGGGCATGTTTTTGCGAATACGGACAGATATATATAAGTTTAGTAGTGGTGCCTTAGCTAACAGAGGGGTCACAAAGCCTGCCAGGAGGCCCCCATAAAGATTTGTGGTCCAAATCTTGGCATTGCAAACTAATAGACTGGTTGATAGATATTGCCAAAAGACAGACAACTTCTGGCTGGATTAAAAATGTTTACTGAAAGTACTTAATAGGAGTGTGTTTTAAATATTTGGGTTAAATGGTTGCAACCTTCTTTGTCCTAATTATAATTTGCAATCTGCTTATGAGATTTCATTTCAAACATTAAGTTACATTTTCATGCACCAGTTTGGAGGTACTTTCTTTTGATTTTTCAGCTGTTTGTGTACATTAATAATTTTGTGAACATTAAATTTATTAAGTTTCTCTATTTTCTGTTTGATCTGAACTGTGCTTGCCATCATTTTAACTCAAGATATAACTTTTTTTCATCTACGTGTTGCCATCCACTATAAACAAGTCCCATGTCAAGATGTATTGACAGTACTTCTCGACCAGTTCTTTAGCCAATACGGTTTAAAGGCAGCAAATTAAATGAATAATTAGTTTGTTTGGTTTACTCGCCTGACCTTTGTTGGTTATCAATGCTCTTGTTAAAATAAATGTATTTATTTAATTGAACACAAATGTACTCCTAACAAATTTGATGCAATGATTTTTTCTTGTTGGAGATATTTGATTATTTTATCAAGTGACTGCCAAGGACCAACTGACCGACCAACCAAGTGGCTGGCTGGCTGGCTCTGAGGAAACTAAAGTTTCTCCCTTTTTGATATTCTCCTTTGTGTACAATTTGTAGGTATTTGTTAGACAGCCAGGACCAGCATGTTTCCCCAGGCGGTTCAGCTCTTGATAGAAACCTCGTGAATATGGATGGAATCCTGAAGAACAGCAGAAGGAATTTGCTATCTGAGCACTTTGTGGAAGGGGCATCGAGATCTGATGTACCTATAATGTTCAGTGGTTTATACTGCAGAGGGAGAGAGAGCCCAGGAAGTGGACATAAACAATGCTTCCCAGAAAGCCTGTGAATGAGTTTAAGAAAATAAATATCTTTTCGTGGAGTTCAGTTTGCTGTTTCGCTGTTTTTTTCTTTTAAACGACTGCCGCTCACAAAATTCCGATCGGAAAAAAAAAGTCCGTACCATATTCGAGCACTGGAGGCTTATTTTCGACGCGACGCCCTCCGTCGATAGAAATGCGATTAAGCTTTTCCAATTTGTTATTAATAAAGAATAAAGACTGGCTCTTCTTCTTTTACCCAGGAAAGATTTCTACTTCTCTTTGTATTCCTATTCGAAACCTTACTTGTGTTTAACCGTCCAAAAAAGCGGAATCAAATGTTGAATTTTTAGCCGCGCTGAGATGTTTTCGCACGCAAGTAGCCGCCATATTGAAATGGACCGAGATGGTTGCTGTATTAACGTGTCATGTGAACTTAAACTTGGTGTTTGATTGGCTAATAGTTTGTTTTGGTCCAGGTTATCAAATTTGATAACTGTGCCGGACTGGTAAAAGAATGGAAGTTTTCATTGACGCTCAAGGGTATCTTCGATGGATGGAGTGAAGACGTTTGCTAATAAGGGCCCAAGAGGGGACCCCATAGCAACGCCATCTGTCTGTTCGTAAAGAGCTCCGTTAAACTGAAATAGCTGGCCTTTGGTGGCACGTTTAAGAGATCAACAAGATCCGTTCTAGCTGGTAAGGGCAAGATTGTGAGTTGTATTGAACCAATTGTTCAAAAACGCTCTGTTAACCAAGGTCTCTATTGTTTCGTCCAAAGGCACGTTTGTGGATAACTAGGAGACATCATGCGAAACCAACATTTCATTCTTGTTGATTTTCAACTCGTGAATCACTTTTGTGAAATCAAAAATATCAGTAACTGTATGCTGATATTAAAGCCTCAATCAATGACTTTTTAATACTGTTTGGGACATTCTGAAGGCTCATCTGCAGTCCCGTTTTTACTCAACGCTGATTGGGTAATGCTAAAGAATGCATCCAATCAGGGTGGAGCAAACAGCGCGACTGTCGCAATGAAATCTCGGCCGCGGATGCTGGTCGTTTCGAAAGCTGCAGTTCTCGAAAATTATTTGGCGGTTAGCACTTGGAATTTAAATGGATCTTAGATTGAATGCCACGAGAAGAAGCATCAACCTTTCATTTTATCTTGTGTTCGATTTGGAAGCCGGGCGATTCAAATTTCTGGGTGAAAATCTGCTCGGCGCTGGAGGAGTCCATTTTCCAGGTTGAGTGGCTCATGCCCACTTTAATTACTTCTCCTTCACAATGGCGTCATGATGACACCAAAACGTCGGTTTTTATCGTTAATTTGCGCTTGTCTTTGCATTTCCAAATCTTTATTGATAAGATTATTTCGTATAAAGAAAAAAATAATAACAAGTTCTAAGCTCCGGGTTAGTGAAAAGTGTGCTTCCAAGGGGGCCGTAAAATTTCCAAAACCAATTTTAAGTAATATATCAAACACGAGAGGCATTGTTTCATCGGGATATCCAAACACCTTAAAGAGAGAAGAAAAGATAACGTGCACGGAGCATTTTTGACGAGATTCGAGGTTTCTGCATAGCCGACGAAACATGGTCTCGGATGTTTGATATATCTTGTCAATCGAAAGAAAAGTAAAGGAATAAACGGAGAAGTATTTAAGATGTTCAAAATGCAATACTAACCGGGTGTTCAAACCTCCTTCACGGATGCGATTTTCTTTGTTTTAGCATGATGAATTATCAATGAATTTGAGAACAGATGGTACTTACAGGATAAAATATGAGTAATCCTGTACCTCTTCCGGACCTGTATTTTGATTCGTTCTCTTATCCTGTAGCTCCTCTTGTTTCAAGCACTGGGGGCATTATTTAATTCAATTATCTATTGTTTGCTGAGCAAGTCACAAACTCTGTTTAGAAAGCTACATTCATTCTCCAAAATATGGCGACAAATAACATTGGGGAACTCCCCAGCGACACTTTCGAGGTTTCACTTTCCAAAGAGAATTTTATCTCTTTTTCTACAGTGCAGTTTTATATCTTCGTTGTATAAAGGTTTTGCTCGGCAGCCACGTTGCATGAGAGGAAAACTAGATTATTTTTTTCTATGGTGAAAAAATTTCTTTCTTATGCAAAATATTTTCATTGTTCCTTCCATGCAAAACCTCTTCACGCATCTTGAAGACAAGTTAAAGTAGAATTCTAACTTTTTTGTTAATTATAAGTATCGCTAGACATTTTACATGCTGTTTCAGAGAAAAGTTTGTGTTCACAGTCAAGGTCGGAATGTCTTCAAAAGAAATTGCAGCAGATGCTGCTTGCGTGATGAAATATGACCATATTGAGAAGTCCATGTCGAGAGTTTCATGGATTCACTTTACAAAGTGAATTTAATTCGCCATGGTGTAAAGTACAATTTATTTTGTCAGGTGTATTTATCTTGAAAGTTTAAAACACGTAGTCTAATATCTTTTAATTATCCAACATCAATAAGGAAATGGGAAAAATGTAATTAAGGTAATCCCTTATTACAGTGGAACCTCGATTTAACGAAGTCACTTGGGACCAGCCAAATTTGTTCGTTAAATGGAGGGTTTGTTATATCGAAAACCTCGAAGTAACGAATTTGAGGGAAAAGGACCAAAACGTTCGTTATATCGCAGTCACAGTTAATGATTGAATTGTAACAAAGGTGACTTCTGTGGAAATACTAAAGTGCTGATGTCTATGCCATATAATAAGCCGTTGACTAAAAGGTTGTTGTCTTTTTACCATAAGAATAAAAGGATTTAGTATATACACACTCAGTGATCTTGGTGTTTTAAGCAATCTGATTGGTTCGCTATCTCTGACTAATGAGCATTATTAAAAACTGGATCATTGGATAATGCAATTCGAGAGTTTTCATTGGCTAAGCCATCATGGTATATGAGCCAATATACCATGATCTACAACAATAGCGAGCGTATGCGTGATTTTTGGGCCTTTTTGTTTTTATTGTAGTCTAATTTTCTATATTTTGGGGTGTTTTTTAATAAAACAATTATTCCACTCGCGCTTGTTGGATATGAGATGATTATAGCCAACTCGGCGCTACGCGCCTCGTTGGCTATCTATCATCTCATATCCAACGCGCGCTCATGGAATAATTGTTAATTATTCACCCCCTACCGAGTGAATAATGCGTAAGCCAAACAAAAATAAAGCATACTTTTGAATAAAGCATACTTTTGATTCACACTGATTTGAACGGTGTCTAAGGACCATTATTCTAGACTGTCACGAGGTTTTTTCGAATATTAACTATAGATTTTCCATGTTCAAAGATTCTGTAAATAGTTTCGCGAATTCGCGCATGCTTTGTACCGCTTGCACGTTTTCCACGCATGAATTGAGAGGTCAATTAAATCGATTTTTAATGGTTTCCTTCTGAAAATGTTGTTGAGATCACTTCCTGTGTATATACTAAAACAATTATTCTTCTCAATCTCGGTGAATAGTGGCAGAATATTTACCTCGATTTCAAAGAATAATTGTTAATTGTTGACTGTTGATCTGTACAGCGTTTATCTTCTGTCGCGTGTTGATATTGTAATTCGTTATATCGAAGTCGATTTTACATCTGGGCTTCCGTATTCAGGATGTTCGTTATATAGAGGAATTCGTTATATCGAGGTTCGCTATATCGAGATTCTAATCCATACATTTTACTGTAATTTTGGCCGGGACATAAAATATCGTTCGTTATATCGAAGACTTCGTTAAATAGAGGTTCGTTTAATCGAGGTTCCACTGTATTGCATTGTACATCCTTACTGCGCACGATTTTCGCGTTATTAGCGCTCGCACATGAGCTCGTGCACGTACAAAACGCAAAAGATTTCTCTCAAAATAAGCTCGATAGCGAAATAAAGTCCCCTTTTCTCTTAAACGAACACGGTGATTCCGGATGTTTTTTTTTGTTTTTTTTTCCAGGCATCTGCTAAGAACAGTCTAATAAAGAACATATTTGAACCAAAAAATAGTTTGATAGTGGAACACGATTTTTTTATTAATAGTTCCCAACTTGGTGTATTTGGCCAAGGTGAAGACTTCAAGCTAACCACGGAACTGCCCGAAAAAGTGCAATATTCCCGCAAAAAAGCAATCAAAAACAGCTTAACTGAAGCAATACTGCTTATGTCAATAAATGAAGCTTTGCTCTAAGATAAAACGAACAATTTCAAGGGAATTAACATAAGGTGGATACTCTAGTAACGGCTACCTCTACACAATGGTAACTTTTTTGTCCCAACGGACGCTCCACGAATTCACTGTAATCTCTCCTACAACGGCCATCTTTCCACAACGACAACGACCACTTTAACGTATCGCGACTGCCTAAAGAACTTCTTGATAAAACAGCCAGTAATGAACGATTGATGATCGGTTCACACAAAACTACATTTTGTATTGACAACGTGACGAAAATTTATCCTCACCGTGCATCGCTGACTTCTTTTTCTGCTTGGTTTCTGTTTTGCCTATATGTTTTAGATGTTTTACGTAGTTACGCGCTACAAAAGCATTTTATTAAAATAATAAATGTTGCAACCCCGAGAATATAAGGGTGTCATAACAGCCGCCTGTCTGTAACGGCCTCTCTCCTCTGGCCCCAAGATGTCATTGTAAAAGGGTTTGACTTAAATTAAATACAACAAAAGCCTTTACAAGATGAAATACAAATATCAAGGTAGGCAAGAGGTTCATTGTCTATTTAGTACCAATTATCATGAATACTGCTCTCTGATTGGCTGCGCTACTCACAATCTGTTCTGCTGTAGATAGTCAGTAGCCCAGCAGTGCGTGGTTGTTAACAAAATGGAGGCTGGTTGTAACAGCCGTAAAGTCCATCATTTATTCGTTTAGATCAACGAGGAAAACGCTCGACACTGTTTTGTTTACAATACGAAAATTCGTGTTACCGTAACCTTGATTCACGAGTGTTCGTTATGTTCAATCCGTTTGATTTTCCGTAAGATCCTTAACAAATGTCAGTCCGGTTAGAGCTTTTTTAACCATAGACAAAGGACATAACAACGTAGTCAACGAAAAACGTGTAGCGCCGAGGTTTGACCTAAACTGGAATGAACCTCGATCAAATCACGTGTCCTAAACGCTCGGACAGACTGGTCCGATTACACAGGATAACCAACAAATGAACTTGCATTTACATGGCTCCCCTAAAATGTTCATCATTTTAACTGAAACGCACTTTCTCTAATTGTTCACTGTACTTAGCTTAACAAGGTACTTCGCATATCATGTTCCTGATTCAGAGATGTTCCTCTGGCTCCTCGTCAGGGATTCCCGGTCTATCCTCGGGTGACTCTAGTAGCAGCACATGTTTGTTAACTGGTCGACTCAACATTGACCCGGTTGCAGATTAGGGGGGGCGTTGGGATTTTCGGTTTTGCGGATTTGGCCAATTTTTGGTTCGGTTTTTCGGTTTTCGCTCTTAAAAACTGCGGTTTTTCGGTTTTGGTGTTTCGTGCGGTTTGCGGATTTTCTCCAATTTAGCCTTCGGTTTTCTGTTTTTGTCAACAATGATGGCGGGTTTTCGGATTCTTCTGCCCAATTCATTTGCACTTTTTCTGGTTTTGCCAAGGATTTCACACCTTGCAGTCACGCTAAAACTGTAATTCCGAGGGCCGCTTACAGTTAGAGGAATGAATGACAAGCCTAGTCTCTTTAGCAGCCGTTATTTGGGTCGTAATCTGCTGCCAGGCAGCCCGGAGGAGGTACGTGGGTTAATTTTTGCCCCAAGTACTTCATCTATCCCTTTCAGATGTCATAGTGATACGTATGCTATGCTACGTTCTAAATACACTATCATAAGGGATACACCAAGTACTTACCATTTTTGCTGGGTATGTGCCGCTGGCCTCTCAGAGCCCCTACCCCATTCTAGTCTATTCTGTAGTCAATAATAGATTCCATCTTAGTAACTTTTAGGCAATTAATATGTAATTCTCGCGATCCAACTGAACTTAGTTACTTTCTATTTAAGTATATACCTTATATTGAATAAAAAACACTTAACATTGTCACTCACAGAGCAAACAATCTTTTACGTTTGCTAGACGGTAAATATGAAGAACTGTCCCCAAAAGTCAGATAATGTGCGACCCAATTCTTGTAACTCCAGGGCCGTAGCCAGAAAAAAAATTTGACCGAGGCAATGTCTATGAATAACTTATGACTGAGGCAATCAGTCCATGGTTGAGTTCTCTTCCTAGGTATTAGGTACTATAAACAACAAAAGCCAAAGAAATGACCGAGGCAAGTGCCTCGGCTGGCCTACGGCGCTGAACTCTATTGAAAATGCGACCTCATGATAGTCAGGCCAGTCGTGAAAATGCGATCCCATCCAGCGGCACATCCCCATTAGCCTCTAATAAGGAAGTACCTACCTCCGAGTCAAGGAGTCTATGAAAAGATCAAGATAACATCAAAGGAGAAGACTGGACTATCGAGTTTCTATAGCTCAATTGCGAGTTGTCTCCCCTTTTCGTCTCGGGAATAACATTGCCCGCTCACTCGCTCCGTTCACGTGGAATAAAAGCGAAGGAGAGACCATTTGGTTGTAAAACAAGGTAGTTTGGTTATAAAATGGGGCTTCCATTGTGCCTGCACAAATGACAATTCTGACAATGGCAATCAAAAAGTAACTTCATAATGTGGTGTCCTTTTTACTCAAAAATCACCTATAAAATGGCAATTTGTATAGAGTTTCGCATTGCTATAGGTCTGTTGAGCCGATTTACGTAAAAAACGGGAGCTTTTTAGGCTACGATATTTTCTGTACTCACAAGGAAATAATCAGAAAGAGCTTCGAAATTGAAAGTAAATTAAGTTAATATGTATAAAATAATAGCTGAGAGGAAGATTCTTAAGACTACCAAAGTTTTGTGAGTTAGGAGTTTTATTCGGTATTCGGTTTTGGACGAAATTTCTTGCGGTTTTTGCGGTTTTCGGCAATTTTTTGCGCGGTTTTTCGGTTTCTAATAACCCCCTACGCCACCCTCCAGATTGAACTGTTACCGATCTGACTTGGCCTTGGTCATCTCGACGTGCAGCAATAACTCTAGCCATGGGGCACTTGTTTCTGTAAGTGTTGTCATCTTTCATAAGAACGATATCACCTTCAGTGTAGTTTCTTCTCTGACGTGTCCACTTTTGTCTCGCTTGTGGGCTCTGTAAATATTCTTTGCTCCACCTGCTCCAGAACTTGATCGCAATATGCTGTACACGCCTCCAGCGTCGCATGTAATAAACATCTTATCTTTGAAACTTCCCGGAATGAGTATGAATAAGCTTGGTTTTGCCGGTAAAAAGTGTACTTGGCGTTAGTGGCAACAGAGACAGTGGGTAACTTAAGGTCTCGGTGGTAAGAGGGTGACTGTTTACAACAGCTTTGACTTCACATAACAGAGTTCGCAACGATTCGTCGTCTAAGCTGTAACCATGTTGCTTCATAAGCGCTGCCATAATGTTCGGTACTGACCGGATTTGTCGCTCCCAAGCACCTCCAAAGTTGCTTGCCGTAGCAGGGTTTCTGACCCAATCAATGTTGTGCTTCAGCAATTCTGCCTTTATCTGCTCATCATCCATCTTTGAAGTGCTCTCTTTAACTCGATTTCGGTTCCAACAAAGTTGGTCCCCTGATCACTGCGAAGTTCTCTTATTGGTCCTCTTCGAGCGATAACGCGCCTTAGTGCTTGCAAGAACGAGTCTGTTTCTATGGAGTGTGCTACTTTAATGTGTATCGCACGACTAGCCTAGCAAGGGAATAAGGTTCCATATCTTTCCACTTCTCTCCTGCCTTCCTTAACGTACCACGGGCCGAAACAGTCCACCGCGCAGTATGAAAATGGTGGCGCGGGCTCAACACGCGAAATTGGAGGTTGGCCATTTTCTGGTCTCCAGCAGTATTACGTAGATAGCGACATCTTACACACCTTGAGATGAAGCGGCTAACTGCTGCATACCCGTTTATAATCCAGTAACCATTTGAACGAAGTTCATTTAGGGCGCGTTCGTTTGGGATATTCCGGAATAAGAATGTATTCCGGAATATATTCGGGCTATTCTGCTCCTGGGAGCAGAATAGCCGGAAGGGAAATCCAGGTATTCCGGAATGAGAATAGCTCCCAAACAAACGCTTACTTGCATTATTCCAGTTATTCTTATTCCGGATTGATCCCAAACGAACGCGCCCTTAAGGTGACACCCCTTCCGCTGTGATGAGTTTTGCTGAGGAGAAAGAAACTTGCACCAGCGTTTTGTAGCCATGAGGTTTTACATAGATCTTTTCAAACTTATCAATTTAAATCATGTATATGAATGAGAAACTCATTGTCTGGTCGAAAATGAAAACAAGTTTATTTTCATTTTTAAAAACTGACCAACTGCATGTTGAATTGCGCCTCTGGACTTAAAAGGGGATTATCAATGTTTTATTGAAAGGAGGTTATTTTTCGTTGGCGATAGCATTTAGATTTAGTTAAAAGAAAGCGCTTGAATACGAATATTGATCTGTTAAGTCTAAGTTATAGTAACATTTGATACTCAGTCCACGTGATTTTATATGAAGGAAAAACTAAGTTTTGTCTTTTATTTAGAATTTGAAACTAAGAGAACATTTAGATCAAAGTGTAACGAGCCCTTACAACCATTGAACACTGTGTTCAGTAGTCTCTAAAGATGTCTGCTTGACGCATTGAATTTAATGCTATTGTGAAATTATTTAAAGTCGCACGGTGACATTACGAAGCTTTATACCGTGAAGTTCCCTTTGTGTCCTTATCTATAGTAATTACTAGTACATATCCGAACACCAAGGCGGCTTCTTATTCTATTGCAGCCTCACGCATGTCGGTGTGCAGGCAACATTGAACAAGGAAAATAACTGTGATTTTCAATTAACACATAGAGCCACGTTACTATGGAATTCAGCTTCGGCTCTCTTTTACGTTGAAATTCGCCGAGGCGTGAAATATCTATTTTTACCATAACTGCTGAAATCCTCGCGCGCTCATTGGCTATTTTTTATTGTCAATAAGCATACAGACACAATTTGTTATCGTAAAAAACAAATTGATGGCAGTTATTAATGCGTCTGTCCTGTTATTGACAATGAATTTCGTAATAACATTGTCAAAGTAGTCTGCGGATCCACTCGGCTATCGCCTCGTGGATCCACAGCTACTTTAACAATGTTCTGACGAATTTCATGACCAATAACAGGTCAGACGCATCAAAAACTCACGTCAATTTGTTAAATAGAACAGTGTCTTGTCATCTTGGTCATGTAGAATTCAATAAATGAGATAACTTCAATTGATATCTAACATTGTATGGCATAGTTTTTTCGCTGCTCTTAAACAGATCCAGATCTCTGGAAAAAAATAAAGCAATTAAGCTTCCGTCAACTACCTAATTAAACAAAAAAAAATGGCTTATTGTTGGCATGAGATAATATCCACTGGGTGCCATAATGTCTTTTTATTTGAAACACTGGCAGATCGATTTTTATGTAGAAGCGCTTTAGCTTATCACAAATACTATTAACAAAGAAAGGTAACATTATCATCCTCACAATTCGTTTTAAACTTCGGTTAAGTAAAGCAGTACGTAGTTTTACATGTAACAAATCGATCGAGTGAAAACTCTGTCATGGAATCGCTATCTTCTGAAACGCAGGCAAAACATTTAACAACGAAACCCAAGAATTAGAAGGAAAGTAAATAAAAACAAAACTTCTTCATTATTTCTCAACTTAATATGAAAAACAGTTCCTGAATTAGCGTAATTAACTCCTAAACATGGAAGTTGGGATCTCACGATACAGCTTTGACAGCTCCGACACGGAGCCTGAAATACGCTAGTGCATTAACTGATAGAACACGCTACGAATATGTCAGGCAAATCAGTAAGAAGGAATTCCTCTTCTGATTTGCCTGACATTTCGACTCAGCGTATTTCAGGTAATGCACTAGCAAATATCAGGCTCCGTATTTAGATCAGGACTGTCAAAGCGTTATCGTGAGATCCCAACTTCCATGTTTAGGAGTTAATTACGCTAATTCAGGAACTGTTTTTCATATTAAGTTGAGAAATAATGAAGAAGTTTTGTTTTTATTTACTTTCCTTCTAATTCTTGGGTTTCGTTGTTAAATGTTTTGCCTGCGTTTCAGAAGATAGCGATTCCATGACAGAGTTTTCACTCGATCGATTTGTTACATGTAAAACTACGTACTGCTTTACTTAACCGAAGTTTAAAACGAATTGTGAGGATGATAATGTTACCTTTCTTTGTTAATAGTATTTGTGATAAGCTAAAGCGCTTCTACATAAAAATCGATCTGCCAGTGTTTCAAATAAAAAGACATTATGGCACCCAGTGGATATTATCTCATGCCAACAATAAGCCATTTTTTTTTGTTTAATTAGGTAGTTGACGGAAGCTTAATTGCTTTATTTTTTTCCAGAGATCTGGATCTGTTTAAGAGCAGCGAAAAAACTATGCCATACAATGTTAGATATCAATTGAAGTTATCTCATTTATTGAATTCTACATGACCAAGATGACAAGACACTGTTCTATTTAACAAATTGACGTGAGTTTTTGATGCGTCTGACCTGTTATTGGTCATGAAATTCGTCAGAACATTGTTAAAGTAGCTGTGGATCCACGAGGCGATAGCCGAGTGGATCCGCAGACTACTTTGACAATGTTATTACGAAATTCATTGTCAATAACAGGACAGACGCATTAATAACTGCCATCAATTTGTTTTTTACGATAACAAATTGTGTCTGTATGCTTATTGACAATAAAAAATAGCCAATGAGCGCGCGAGGATTTCAGCAGTTATGGTAAAAATAGATATTTCACGCCTCGGCGAATTTCAACGTAAAAGAGAGCCGAAGCTGAATTCCATAGTAACGTGGCTCTATGTGTTAATTGAAAATCACAGTTATTTTCCTTGTTCAATGTTGCCTGCACACCGACATGCGTGAGGCTGCAATAGAATAAGAAGCCGCCTTGGTGTTCGGATATGTACTAGTAATTACTATAGATAAGGACACAAAGGGAACTTCACGGTATAAAGCTTCGTAATGTCACCGTGCGACTTTAAATAATTTCACAATAGCATTAAATTCAATGCGTCAAGCAGACATCTTTAGAGACTACTGAACACAGTGTTCAATGGTTGTAAGGGCTCGTTACACTTTGATCTAAATGTTCTCTTAGTTTCAAATTCTAAATAAAAGACAAAACTTAGTTTTTCCTTCATATAAAATCACGTGGACTGAGTATCAAATGTTACTATAACTTAGACTTAACAGATCAATATTCGTATTCAAGCGCTTTCTTTTAACTAAATCTAAATGCTATCGCCAACGAAAAATAACCTCCTTTCAATAAAACATTGATAATCCCCTTTTAAGTCCAGAGGCGCAATTCAACATGCAGTTGGTCAGTTTTTAAAAATGAAAATAAACTTGTTTTCATTTTCGACCAGACAATGAGTTTCTCATTCATATACATGATTTAAATTGATAAGTTTGAAAAGATCTATGTAAAACCTCATGGCTACAAAACGCTGGTGCAAGTTTCTTTCTCCTCAGCAAAACTCATCACAGCGGAAGGGGTGTCACCTTAAGGGCGCGTTCGTTTGGGATCAATCCGGAATAAGAATAACTGGAATAATGCAAGTAAGCGTTTGTTTGGGAGCTATTCTCATTCCGGAATACCTGGATTTCCCTTCCGGCTATTCTGCTCCCAGGAGCAGAATAGCCCGAATATATTCCGGAATACATTCTTATTCCGGAATATCCCAAACGAACGCGCCCTAAATGAACTTCGTTCAAATGGTTACTGGATTATAAACGGGTATGCAGCAGTTAGCCGCTTCATCTCAAGGTGTGTAAGATGTCGCTATCTACGTAATACTGCTGGAGACCAGAAAATGGCCAACCTCCAATTTCGCGTGTTGAGCCCGCGCCACCATTTTCATACTGCGCGGTGGACTGTTTCGGCCCGTGGTACGTTAAGGAAGGCAGGAGAGAAGTGGAAAGATATGGAACCTTATTCCCTTGCTAGGCTAGTCGTGCGATACACATTAAAGTAGCACACTCCATAGAAACAGACTCGTTCTTGCAAGCACTAAGGCGCGTTATCGCTCGAAGAGGACCAATAAGAGAACTTCGCAGTGATCAGGGGACCAACTTTGTTGGAACCGAAATCGAGTTAAAGAGAGCACTTCAAAGATGGATGATGAGCAGATAAAGGCAGAATTGCTGAAGCACAACATTGATTGGGTCAGAAACCCTGCTACGGCAAGCAACTTTGGAGGTGCTTGGGAGCGACAAATCCGGTCAGTACCGAACATTATGGCAGCGCTTATGAAGCAACATGGTTACAGCTTAGACGACGAATCGTTGCGAACTCTGTTATGTGAAGTCAAAGCTGTTGTAAACAGTCACCCTCTTACCACCGAGACCTTAAGTTACCCACTGTCTCTGTTGCCACTAACGCCAAGTACACTTTTTACCGGCAAAACCAAGCTTATTCATACTCATTCCGGGAAGTTTCAAAGATAAGATGTTTATTACATGCGACGCTGGAGGCGTGTACAGCATATTGCGATCAAGTTCTGGAGCAGGTGGAGCAAAGAATATTTACAGAGCCCACAAGCGAGACAAAAGTGGACACGTCAGAGAAGAAACTACACTGAAGGTGATATCGTTCTTATGAAAGATGACAACACTTACAGAAACAAGTGCCCCATGGCTAGAGTTATTGCTGCACGTCGAGATGACCAAGGCCAAGTCAGATCGGTAACAGTTCAATCTGGAGGGTGGCGTAGGGGGTTATTAGAAACCGAAAAACCGCGCAAAAAATTGCCGAAAACCGCAAAAACCGCAAGAAATTTCGTCCAAAACCGAATACCGAATAAAACTCCTAACTCACAAAACTTTGGTAGTCTTAAGAATCTTCCTCTCAGCTATTATTTTATACATATTAACTTAATTTACTTTCAATTTCGAAGCTCTTTCTGATTATTTCCTTGTGAGTACAGAAAATATCGTAGCCTAAAAAGCTCCCGTTTTTTACGTAAATCGGCTCAACAGACCTATAGCAATGCGAAACTCTATACAAATTGCCATTTTATAGGTGATTTTTGAGTAAAAAGGACACCACATTATGAAGTTACTTTTTGATTGCCATTGTCAGAATTGTCATTTGTGCAGGCACAATGGAAGCCCCATTTTATAACCAAACTACCTTGTTTTACAACCAAATGGTCTCTCCTTCGCTTTTATTCCACGTGAACGGAGCGAGTGAGCGGGCAATGTTATTCCCGAGACGAAAAGGGGAGACAACTCGCAATTGAGCTATAGAAACTCGATAGTCCAGTCTTCTCCTTTGATGTTATCTTGATCTTTTCATAGACTCCTTGACTCGGAGGTAGGTACTTCCTTATTAGAGGCTAATGGGGATGTGCCGCTGGATGGGATCGCATTTTCACGACTGGCCTGACTATCATGAGGTCGCATTTTCAATAGAGTTCAGCGCCGTAGGCCAGCCGAGGCACTTGCCTCGGTCATTTCTTTGGCTTTTGTTGTTTATAGTACCTAATACCTAGGAAGAGAACTCAACCATGGACTGATTGCCTCAGTCATAAGTTATTCATAGACATTGCCTCGGTCAAATTTTTTTTCTGGCTACGGCCCTGGAGTTACAAGAATTGGGTCGCACATTATCTGACTTTTGGGGACAGTTCTTCATATTTACCGTCTAGCAAACGTAAAAGATTGTTTGCTCTGTGAGTGACAATGTTAAGTGTTTTTTATTCAATATAAGGTATATACTTAAATAGAAAGTAACTAAGTTCAGTTGGATCGCGAGAATTACATATTAATTGCCTAAAAGTTACTAAGATGGAATCTATTATTGACTACAGAATAGACTAGAATGGGGTAGGGGCTCTGAGAGGCCAGCGGCACATACCCAGCAAAAATGGTAAGTACTTGGTGTATCCCTTATGATAGTGTATTTAGAACGTAGCATAGCATACGTATCACTATGACATCTGAAAGGGATAGATGAAGTACTTGGGGCAAAAATTAACCCACGTACCTCCTCCGGGCTGCCTGGCAGCAGATTACGACCCAAATAACGGCTGCTAAAGAGACTAGGCTTGTCATTCATTCCTCTAACTGTAAGCGGCCCTCGGAATTACAGTTTTAGCGTGACTGCAAGGTGTGAAATCCTTGGCAAAACCAGAAAAAGTGCAAATGAATTGGGCAGAAGAATCCGAAAACCCGCCATCATTGTTGACAAAAACAGAAAACCGAAGGCTAAATTGGAGAAAATCCGCAAACCGCACGAAACACCAAAACCGAAAAACCGCAGTTTTTAAGAGCGAAAACCGAAAAACCGAACCAAAAATTGGCCAAATCCGCAAAACCGAAAATCCCAACGCCCCCCCTAATCTGCAACCGGGTCAATGTTGAGTCGACCAGTTAACAAACATGTGCTGCTACTAGAGTCACCCGAGGATAGACCGGGAATCCCTGACGAGGAGCCAGAGGAACATCTCTGAATCAGGAACATGATATGCGAAGTACCTTGTTAAGCTAAGTACAGTGAACAATTAGAGAAAGTGCGTTTCAGTTAAAATGATGAACATTTTAGGGGAGCCATGTAAATGCAAGTTCATTTGTTGGTTATCCTGTGTAATCGGACCAGTCTGTCCGAGCGTTTAGGACACGTGATTTGATCGAGGTTCATTCCAGTTTAGGTCAAACCTCGGCGCTACACGTTTTTCGTTGACTACGTTGTTATGTCCTTTGTCTATGGTTAAAAAAGCTCTAACCGGACTGACATTTGTTAAGGATCTTACGGAAAATCAAACGGATTGAACATAACGAACACTCGTGAATCAAGGTTACGGTAACACGAATTTTCGTATTGTAAACAAAACAGTGTCGAGCGTTTTCCTCGTTGATCTAAACGAATAAATGATGGACTTTACGGCTGTTACAACCAGCCTCCATTTTGTTAACAACCACGCACTGCTGGGCTACTGACTATCTACAGCAGAACAGATTGTGAGTAGCGCAGCCAATCAGAGAGCAGTATTCATGATAATTGGTACTAAATAGACAATGAACCTCTTGCCTACCTTGATATTTGTATTTCATCTTGTAAAGGCTTTTGTTGTATTTAATTTAAGTCAAACCCTTTTACAATGACATCTTGGGGCCAGAGGAGAGAGGCCGTTACAGACAGGTGGCTGTTATGACACCCTTATATTCTCGGGGTTGCAACATTTATTATTTTAATAAAATGCTTTTGTAGCGCGTAAATACGTAAAACATCTAAAACATATAGGCAAAACAGAAACCAAGCAGAAAAAGAAGTCAGCGATGCACGGTGAGGATAAATTTTCGTCACGTTGTCAATACAAAATGTAGTTTTGTGTGAACCGATCATCAATCGTTCATTACTGGCCGTTTTATCAAGAAATTCTTTAGGCAGTCGCGATACGTTAAAGTGGTCGTTGTCGTTGTGGAAAGATGGCCGTTGTAGGAGAGATTACAGTGAATTCGTGGAGCGTCCGTTGGGACAAAAAAGTTACCATTGTGTAGAGGTAGCCGTTACTAGAGTATCCACCTTACGTTAATTCCCTTGAAATTGTTCGTTTTATCTTAGAGCAAAGCTTCATTTATTGACATAAGCAGTATTGCTTCAGTTAAGCTGTTTTTGATTGCTTTTTTGCGGGAATATTGCACTTTTTCGGGCAGTTCCGTGGTTAGCTTGAAGTCTTCACCTTGGCCAAATACACCAAGTTGGGAACTATTAATAAAAAAATTGTGTTCCACTATCAAACTATTTTTTGGTTCAAATATGTTCTTTATTAGACTGTTCTTAGCAGATGCCTGGAAAAAAAAACAAAAAAAAACATCCGGAATCACCGTGTTCGTTTAAGAGAAAAGGGGACTTTATTTCGCTATCGAGCTTATTTTGAGAGAAATCTTTTGCGTTTTGTACGTGCACGAGCTCATGTGCGAGCGCTAATAACGCGAAAATCGTGCGCAGTAAGGATGTACAATGCAATACAGTGGAACCTCGATTAAACGAACCTCTATTTAACGAAGTCTTCGATATAACGAACGATATTTTATGTCCCGGCCAAAATTACAGTAAAATGTATGGATTAGAATCTCGATATAGCGAACCTCGATATAACGAATTCCTCTATATAACGAACATCCTGAATACGGAAGCCCAGATGTAAAATCGACTTCGATATAACGAATTACAATATCAACACGCGACAGAAGATAAACGCTGTACAGATCAACAGTCAACAATTAACAATTATTCTTTGAAATCGAGGTAAATATTCTGCCACTATTCACCGAGATTGAGAAGAATAATTGTTTTAGTATATACACAGGAAGTGATCTCAACAACATTTTCAGAAGGAAACCATTAAAAATCGATTTAATTGACCTCTCAATTCATGCGTGGAAAACGTGCAAGCGGTACAAAGCATGCGCGAATTCGCGAAACTATTTACAGAATCTTTGAACATGGAAAATCTATAGTTAATATTCGAAAAAACCTCGTGACAGTCTAGAATAATGGTCCTTAGACACCGTTCAAATCAGTGTGAATCAAAAGTATGCTTTATTCAAAAGTATGCTTTATTTTTGTTTGGCTTACGCATTATTCACTCGGTAGGGGGTGAATAATTAACAATTATTCCATGAGCGCGCGTTGGATATGAGATGATAGATAGCCAACGAGGCGCGTAGCGCCGAGTTGGCTATAATCATCTCATATCCAACAAGCGCGAGTGGAATAATTGTTTTATTAAAAAAACCCCAAAATATAGAAAATTAGACTACGATAAAAACAAAAAGGCCCAAAAATCACGCATACGCTCGCTATTGTTGTAGATCATGGTATATTGACTCATATACCATGATGGCTTAGCCAATGAAAACTCTCGAATTGCATTATCCAGTGATCCAGTTTTTAATAATGCTCATTAGTCAGAGATAGCGAACCAATCAGATTGCTTAAAACACCAAGATCACTGAGTGTGTATATACTAAATCCTTTTATTCTTATGGTAAAAAGACAACAACCTTTTAGTCAACGGCTTATTATATGGCATAGACATCAGCACTTTAGTATTTCCACAGAAGTCACCTTTGTTACAATTCAATCATTAACTGTGACTGCGATATAACGAACGTTTTGGTCCTTTTCCCTCAAATTCGTTACTTCGAGGTTTTCGATATAACAAACCCTCCATTTAACGAACAAATTTGGCTGGTCCCAAGTGACTTCGTTAAATCGAGGTTCCACTGTAATAAGGGATTACCTTAATTACATTTTTCCCATTTCCTTATTGATGTTGGATAATTAAAAGATATTAGACTACGTGTTTTAAACTTTCAAGATAAATACACCTGACAAAATAAATTGTACTTTACACCATGGCGAATTAAATTCACTTTGTAAAGTGAATCCAATGAAATCCAATGAATCTCAATATGGTCATATTTCATCACGCAAGCAGCATCTGCTGCAATTTCTTTTGAAGACATTCCGACCTTGACTGTGAACACAAACTTTTCTCTGAAACAGCATGTAAAATGTCTAGCGATACTTATAATTAACAAAAAAGTTAGAATTCTACTTTAACTTGTCTTCAAGATGCGTGAAGAGGTTTTGCATGGAAGGAACAATGAAAATATTTTGCATAAGAAAGAAATTTTTTCACCATAGAAAAAAATAATCTAGTTTTCCTCTCATGCAACGTGGCTGCCGAGCAAAACCTTTATACAACGAAGATATAAAACTGCACTGTAGAAAAAGAGATGAAATTCTCTTTGGAAAGTGAAACCTCGAAAGTGTCGCTGGGGAGTTCCCCAATGTTATTTGTCGCCATATTTTGGAGAATGAATGTAGCTTTCTAAACAGAGTTTGTGACTTGCTCAGCAAACAATAGATAATTGAATTAAATAATGCCCCCAGTGCTTGAAACAAGAGGAGCTACAGGATAAGAGAACGAATCAAAATACAGGTCCGGAAGAGGTACAGGATTACTCATATTTTATCCTGTAAGTACCATCTGTTCTCAAATTCATTGATAATTCATCATGCTAAAACAAAGAAAATCGCATCCGTGAAGGAGGTTTGAACACCCGGTTAGTATTGCATTTTGAACATCTTAAATACTTCTCCGTTTATTCCTTTACTTTTCTTTCGATTGACAAGATATATCAAACATCCGAGACCATGTTTCGTCGGCTATGCAGAAACCTCGAATCTCGTCAAAAATGCTCCGTGCACGTTATCTTTTCTTCTCTCTTTAAGGTGTTTGGATATCCCGATGAAACAATGCCTCTCGTGTTTGATATATTACTTAAAATTGGTTTTGGAAATTTTACGGCCCCCTTGGAAGCACACTTTTCACTAACCCGGAGCTTAGAACTTGTTATTATTTTTTTCTTTATACGAAATAATCTTATCAATAAAGATTTGGAAATGCAAAGACAAGCGCAAATTAACGATAAAAACCGACGTTTTGGTGTCATCATGACGCCATTGTGAAGGAGAAGTAATTAAAGTGGGCATGAGCCACTCAACCTGGAAAATGGACTCCTCCAGCGCCGAGCAGATTTTCACCCAGAAATTTGAATCGCCCGGCTTCCAAATCGAACACAAGATAAAATGAAAGGTTGATGCTTCTTCTCGTGGCATTCAATCTAAGATCCATTTAAATTCCAAGTGCTAACCGCCAAATAATTTTCGAGAACTGCAGCTTTCGAAACGACCAGCATCCGCGGCCGAGATTTCATTGCGACAGTCGCGCTGTTTGCTCCACCCTGATTGGATGCATTCTTTAGCATTACCCAATCAGCGTTGAGTAAAAACGGGACTGCAGATGAGCCTTCAGAATGTCCCAAACAGTATTAAAAAGTCATTGATTGAGGCTTTAATATCAGCATACAGTTACTGATATTTTTGATTTCACAAAAGTGATTCACGAGTTGAAAATCAACAAGAATGAAATGTTGGTTTCGCATGATGTCTCCTAGTTATCCACAAACGTGCCTTTGGACGAAACAATAGAGACCTTGGTTAACAGAGCGTTTTTGAACAATTGGTTCAATACAACTCACAATCTTGCCCTTACCAGCTAGAACGGATCTTGTTGATCTCTTAAACGTGCCACCAAAGGCCAGCTATTTCAGTTTAACGGAGCTCTTTACGAACAGACAGATGGCGTTGCTATGGGGTCCCCTCTTGGGCCCTTATTAGCA
>JAHPZR010032344.1:7500-11917 GCA_019787425.1 Platygyra sinensis | reverse complement strand
GGAAGTTTTCATTGACGCTCAAGGGTATCTTCGATGGATGGAGTGAAGACGTTTGCTAATAAGGGCCCAAGAGGGGACCCCATAGCAACGCCATCTGTCTGTTCGTAAAGAGCTCCGTTAAACTGAAATAGCTGGCCTTTGGTGGCACGTTTAAGAGATCAACAAGATCCGTTCTAGCTGGTAAGGGCAAGATTGTGAGTTGTATTGAACCAATTGTTCAAAAACGCTCTGTTAACCAAGGTCTCTATTGTTTCGTCCAAAGGCACGTTTGTGGATAACTAGGAGACATCATGCGAAACCAACATTTCATTCTTGTTGATTTTCAACTCGTGAATCACTTTTGTGAAATCAAAAATATCAGTAACTGTATGCTGATATTAAAGCCTCAATCAATGACTTTTTAATACTGTTTGGGACATTCTGAAGGCTCATCTGCAGTCCCGTTTTTACTCAACGCTGATTGGGTAATGCTAAAGAATGCATCCAATCAGGGTGGAGCAAACAGCGCGACTGTCGCAATGAAATCTCGGCCGCGGATGCTGGTCGTTTCGAAAGCTGCAGTTCTCGAAAATTATTTGGCGGTTAGCACTTGGAATTTAAATGGATCTTAGATTGAATGCCACGAGAAGAAGCATCAACCTTTCATTTTATCTTGTGTTCGATTTGGAAGCCGGGCGATTCAAATTTCTGGGTGAAAATCTGCTCGGCGCTGGAGGAGTCCATTTTCCAGGTTGAGTGGCTCATGCCCACTTTAATTACTTCTCCTTCACAATGGCGTCATGATGACACCAAAACGTCGGTTTTTATCGTTAATTTGCGCTTGTCTTTGCATTTCCAAATCTTTATTGATAAGATTATTTCGTATAAAGAAAAAAATAATAACAAGTTCTAAGCTCCGGGTTAGTGAAAAGTGTGCTTCCAAGGGGGCCGTAAAATTTCCAAAACCAATTTTAAGTAATATATCAAACACGAGAGGCATTGTTTCATCGGGATATCCAAACACCTTAAAGAGAGAAGAAAAGATAACGTGCACGGAGCATTTTTGACGAGATTCGAGGTTTCTGCATAGCCGACGAAACATGGTCTCGGATGTTTGATATATCTTGTCAATCGAAAGAAAAGTAAAGGAATAAACGGAGAAGTATTTAAGATGTTCAAAATGCAATACTAACCGGGTGTTCAAACCTCCTTCACGGATGCGATTTTCTTTGTTTTAGCATGATGAATTATCAATGAATTTGAGAACAGATGGTACTTACAGGATAAAATATGAGTAATCCTGTACCTCTTCCGGACCTGTATTTTGATTCGTTCTCTTATCCTGTAGCTCCTCTTGTTTCAAGCACTGGGGGCATTATTTAATTCAATTATCTATTGTTTGCTGAGCAAGTCACAAACTCTGTTTAGAAAGCTACATTCATTCTCCAAAATATGGCGACAAATAACATTAGGGAACTCCCCAGCGACACTTTCGAGGTTTCACTTTCCAAAGAGAATTTCATCTCTTTTTCTACAGTGCAGTTTTATATCTTCGTTGTATAAAGGTTTTGCTCGGCAGCCACGTTGCATGGGAGGAAAACTAGATTATTTTTTTCTATGGTGAAAAAATTTCTTTCTTATGCAAAATATTTTCATTGTTCCTTCCATGCAAAACCTCTTCACGCATCTTGAAGACAAGTTAAAGTAGAATTCTAACTTTTTTGTTAATTATAAGTATCGCTAGACATTTTACATGCTGTTTCAGAGAAAAGTTTGTGTTCACAGTCAAGGTCGGAATGTCTTCAAAAGAAATTGCAGCAGATGCTGCTTGCGTGATGAAATATGACCATATTGAGATTCATTGGATTTCATTGGATTCACTTTACAAAGTGAATTTAATTCGCCATGGTGTAAAGTACAATTTATTTTGTCAGGTGTATTTATCTTGAAAGTTTAAAACACGTAGTCTAATATCTTTTAATTATCCAACATCAATAAGGAAATGGGAAAAATGTAATTAAGGTAATCCCTTATTACAGTGGAACCTCGATTTAACGAAGTCACTTGGGACCAGCCAAATTTGTTCGTTAAATGGAGGGTTTGTTATATCGAAAACCTCGAAGTAACGAATTTGAGGGAAAAGGACCAAAACGTTCGTTATATCGCAGTCACAGTTAATGATTGAATTGTAACAAAGGTGACTTCTGTGGAAATACTAAAGTGCTGATGTCTATGCCATATAATAAGCCGTTGACTAAAAGGTTGTTGTCTTTTTACCATAAGAATAAAAGGATTTAGTATATACACACTCAGTGATCTTGGTGTTTTAAGCAATCTGATTGGTTCGCTATCTCTGACTAATGAGCATTATTAAAAACTGGATCACTGGATAATGCAATTCGAGAGTTTTCATTGGCTAAGCCATCATGGTATATGAGTCAATATACCATGATCTACAACAATAGCGAGCGTATGCGTGATTTTTGGGCCTTTTTGTTTTTATCGTAGTCTAATTTTCTATATTTTGGGGTTTTTTTAATAAAACAATTATTCCACTCGCGCTTGTTGGATATGAGATGATTATAGCCAACTCGGCGCTACGCGCCTCGTTGGCTATCTATCATCTCATATCCAACGCGCGCTCATGGAATAATTGTTAATTATTCACCCCCTACCGAGTGAATAATGCGTAAGCCAAACAAAAATAAAGCATACTTTTGAATAAAGCATACTTTTGATTCACACTGATTTGAACGGTGTCTAAGGACCATTATTCTAGACTGTCACGAGGTTTTTTCGAATATTAACTATAGATTTTCCATGTTCAAAGATTCTGTAAATAGTTTCGCGAATTCGCGCATGCTTTGTACCGCTTGCACGTTTTCCACGCATGAATTGAGAGGTCAATTAAATCGATTTTTAATGGTTTCCTTCTGAAAATGTTGTTGAGATCACTTCCTGTGTATATACTAAAACAATTATTCTTCTCAATCTCGGTGAATAGTGGCAGAATATTTACCTCGATTTCAAAGAATAATTGTTAATTGTTGACTGTTGATCTGTACAGCGTTTATCTTCTGTCGCGTGTTGATATTGTAATTCGTTATATCGAAGTCGATTTTACATCTGGGCTTCCGTATTCAGGATGTTCGTTATATAGAGGAATTCGTTATATCGAGGTTCGCTATATCGAGATTCTAATCCATACATTTTACTGTAATTTTGGCCGGGACATAAAATATCGTTCGTTATATCGAAGACTTCGTTAAATAGAGGTTCGTTTAATCGAGGTTCCACTGTATTGCATTGTACATCCTTACTGCGCACGATTTTCGCGTTATTAGCGCTCGCACATGAGCTCGTGCACGTACAAAACGCAAAAGATTTCTCTCAAAATAAGCTCGATAGCGAAATAAAGTCCCCTTTTCTCTTAAACGAACACGGTGATTCCGGATGTTTTTTTTGTTTTTTTTTTCCAGGCATCTGCTAAGAACAGTCTAATAAAGAACATATTTGAACCAAAAAATAGTTTGATAGTGGAACACAATTTTTTTATTAATAGTTCCCAACTTGGTGTATTTGGCCAAGGTGAAGACTTCAAGCTAACCACGGAACTGCCCGAAAAAGTGCAATATTCCCGCAAAAAAGCAATCAAAAACAGCTTAACTGAAGCAATACTGCTTATGTCAATAAATGAAGCTTTGCTCTAAGATAAAACGAACAATTTCAAGGGAATTAACGTAAGGTGGATACTCTAGTAACGGCTACCTCTACACAATGGTAACTTTTTTGTCCCAACGGACGCTCCACGAATTCACTGTAATCTCTCCTACAACGGCCATCTTTCCACAACGACAACGACCACTTTAACGTATCGCGACTGCCTAAAGAATTTCTTGATAAAACGGCCAGTAATGAACGATTGATGATCGGTTCACACAAAACTACATTTTGTATTGACAACGTGACGAAAATTTATCCTCACCGTGCATCGCTGACTTCTTTTTCTGCTTGGTTTCTGTTTTGCCTATATGTTTTAGATGTTTTACGTATTTACGCGCTACAAAAGCATTTTATTAAAATAATAAATGTTGCAACCCCGAGAATATAAGGGTGTCATAACAGCCACCTGTCTGTAACGGCCTCTCTCCTCTGGCCCCAAGATGTCATTGTAAAAGGGTTTGACTTAAATTAAATACAACAAAAGCCTTTACAAGATGAAATACAAATATCAAGGTAGGCAAGAGGTTCATTGTCTATTTAGTACCAATTATCATGAATACTGCTCTCTGATTGGCTGCGCTACTCACAATCTGTTCTGCTGTAGATAGTCAGTAGCCCAGCAGTGCGTGGTTGTTAACAAAATGGAGGCTGGTTGTAACAGCCGTAAAGTCCATCATTTATTCGTTTAGATCAACGAGGAAAACGCTCGACACTG
>JAHPZR010032343.1:40000-51755 GCA_019787425.1 Platygyra sinensis | reverse complement strand
TTTATGTCACCTAGTGACGAAGAATATAAGAAAGAATACATGAAGTTCATGGGAGATATGATTGAAAACGGCTACGCCGAAAGAGCTCCAAGAGATGCTGACGCGAAGCCCGGCATGACATTTTACATTAATCATCACGGAACAAGACATCCGAAGAAGAAGAAGTTAAGAATAGTTTTTAACTGTAGTCAAGAGTACAACGGTGAATCCCTGAACAAGAATCTCTTACAAGGTCCTCTACTGACAAACAACCTGTCTGGTGTCTTACTGAGATTCCGACAAGAACCCGTCGCTGTGACATATGACATAGAAGGCATGTTCCATCAGGTCCACGTCGATCCCGAGCATCGTGACCTGCTTCGCCTCCTCTGGTGGGAGAAGAATGATCTTTCCAAAGGTCCTGTAGACTACCGAATGACAGTTCACCTGTTTGGCGCGACGTCATCACCAAGCTGCGCCAACTTTGCGCTCAATCAAACCGCGAATGACTTCGAGGGAGAGTACGGTGAGCAAGCAGCCAACTTCATGCGTAACGATTTCTATGTAGATGATGGTTTAAAGTCAGTCGCTACAGCAGCGTGAGCACTAGAATTGGTGAAGAATGTAAAGGCCATGTGCCACCAAGGAGGGTTCAATCTTCACAAGTTCTTATCAAACACCAAAGCGGTAATCAAGAACATCCCCGAGAGTGACAGAGCGGATAGGTTAAAGAGATAGACCTAGACCTGGACACACTTCCCCTAGAACGCACACTGGGAGTTCAATGGTGTGTAGAATCTGACAGCTTCGAATTCAGCGTCGTCCTGCAAGACAAACCATGCACGAGACGAGATATCCTGTCGACCGTAAGCTCTATATATGAACCTATAGGCTTGTAGCCCCCCTGATGCTTCAAGGAAAGTCAATTCTGCAAGAGTTATGCAGTCTCCACTTGGACTGGGACGATCCAATACCAGAAGACGTGAAGATGAGATGCGAGAAGTGGAGAACGGAACTGATGAAACTACAGAGCATCAAGATTCCTCGGTGTTACAAACCTAAACATTTCGGTCAAGTCGTCAGGGCAGAAGTGCATCACTTCAGTGACGCAAGCGTCCAAGGCTACGGCCAGTGTAACTATTTACGTCTCGTAGATGATGCCAACAAGGTTCACAGCGCTTTCGTGATGGGAAAATCACGAGTAGCTCCTCTCGAGCCTGTAACCATCCCGAGACTCGAGCTAACCGCCGCCGTTTGTTCCGTACGGATAAGTCAACAGATTCATCGCGAGCTGGAATACCGGATCGATAAGGACCTCTTCTGGACGGACAGCAAAGTTGTACTTGGGTACATAAGCAATGAGAGCAGACGTTTTCATGTGTTCGTTTCCAACAAAGTGCAAGAGATACAAGACAGTACCCATAGAAGCCAATGGCGTTATGTTGACACTAAACAGAACCCAGCGGACGAAGCATCGCGTAGAATGAAGACCGATGAGCTCCGAGATTCGCGGTGGATTCTGGGACCAGAGTTCCTATGGAAGGAAGAAGGCAAATGGCTGAACAATAATGAAGAAGAACACACTTTGAAGAGCGACGACCCGGAGGTCAAGAAGTCCGTCACCATGGTAACATCCTTAGTCGACAAAAGAGCGGCGAGCGGTAGCACTCTGTCGAAAGTACATCCAGAAACTAAAGAAACGCGTGAACGAAGAACCAAGCGAAGTAATTCAAGTGTCAGAAGGCCGGGAAGTCAATCATTCACGCCGCGCAGACTGGAGCCTTTCAAGATGAGTTTAAGCTACCTGCAAGAGAAGCAGAGAAGGAGGAATCCTTCCCGAAACAGAAAACTGCGAAGCTACGCAGTTCAATCAACAAGTTAGATCCGTTCATCGATGAACACGGAATCCTACGCGTTGGCGGACGTCTCAAGCATGCAGATCTCTCAGACGAGGTGAAGCATCCAGTAATCCTACCAAAAGGCAGCCACGTGACCAGCCTTATAATCAGGTACTACCACGAGAGCACCAAACACCAGGGCAAAGGAATGACGCTCAATCAGATTCGATCCCACGGTTTTTGGATCATTGGAGGCTCTTCGGCTGTGAGCAATGTCATTGCTTCCTGCGTGACATGTAGGAAGCGGCGAGGTGCAGTTATTGAGCAGAACACGCCGAGCTGGGGTGATGCCATTTCTGATCATTTCGGCAGCGCGGCCTGCGGTATAGAATTCAGCGGTTCAACTAACAAAAACAATTTTTTTTTTCAAAATGGCGGCTTTCGTCGTTCAAGTCCATAACGTTGTGGACGAAGTTATTAGAACATCTAGACGTTCTGATAGGGATACGAATGAAAAGATTGGTGGCGAACTAATGCAGCTGACCAGAGCAGTTGTCAAAAAACACACCCTTCCACGAGTGAATGCTTATAAGTATCATCTTGCACAACCTTCACGAATGTTATCACGATCAGTCGTGCACTGGAATAACACAATTTTGCGGAGGCTCAGACGAAAACCTAATAGTTCATGTCCTTGGACAGTGAAATGTCAGCGACACATGCCGTTAGAAGTGTTTGCCTGTTTCAAGGCTGCTTCACTTACAGAAGAGGGCGGAGGGTTTTTGGCTAAGAATACTAACCATGTAGAAGAAATTAAATTCCACGATCGAGCTGCTTTGCGGGACTTGCTCCTGGAATTTGGTAACAAGTACCGAAGATGCCTTAAAGAAGACGAGATCATGTGTAAAGTAGAAAAGGATGGTTCTTACAGCATGGTAATCATTAAGCAAAATCACCCTGCCACATGGCATTACTCTAAAAAGCTGGAAACTATGAGGTTCACTGCAAGATATGGCCACTATAACAGATTGGGTGTCCCACAGTTTACTCTGTAGGCAAATCTTTGTAATTAATGATGGTAATAGGACTGAGTGGAGTCCAATTTGGTCTGTAATCATATGAGGGATTGACAAAATCCAATTTGTTAATATTACAGACTGAATTGTATGACACGATGTCCTGCTGACAATTAATCATAACAATTACATTACCTCACAAAAGTAAAAGTTTTATTTGAAGAAGAGCTTTTCCATGTAATAGTCATTTTAATATCATAATTAAAAATCCACAACAGTCACTGGAGACAACCTCCACAGCTTTACAAAGTCAGTCTCTTGAGTTGGTTACCATAGTGATTGCAATCAATGTTCTGATTGGTGGATTTAGTGGAGAGGACTTAAAATGATTGGCTCATTTAGCTGTCCGATTACAGCCAATTGTCCAATTACACTGTCCGATTACAACTTTGTTGATTAATTAGAGCAAAATACAGCAGTTAATGCACCAATCACATTTGAGGAAATTGTAATTGTTATGATTACAACTTGTAGAACATCGACTGTACAGCCAAACCTGCACTAAATAGGGAGTAGCTGAAGACAAAATTTCACAGTTCCCTTATTTCCTGGAAATTAACACCTCCCTTATATTAAGCAGATACTAGAGCACTTCCAGAGGGTGTCCCTTAATACAGGTTTGATGGTATGTTGTTACTGCTTTTCTTGTTATACGCCTTTGAATTAACTTTAGGGTATTGGTGTTATTGCCTACTTAGTAACTGAGAGGAAGGTCTTTGTACAGGAAAATCTCATATTCAGGCCTTGCTGTATTCAGTTGATCAAAGGCACAGGTTTGAGATTTTCCTGTTAAGACCAAACTATTACAGTATTAAATAATACAGTATATGGCTTTAAAAAGAGCTAAAAGTTGATTCAAGGGGAATTGATTTAATCTGTAACAGAAGGCAGTACAATCACCAGCCATACATTAAATAATGTACATTGTATGACACAGGTTGCAATCACAGTTTAGGTGAATGGCTTTTAGGTGTATGTACATTATCAGCAGTGTTGCTTTGCCTGCCATTTTCAAAGAGCTGTAGTTGACAGACTGTGTCAAGAAGGTTCATACCATTGTGGATTAGAGTTTTCCAGCGTATAAACAAAAATATCCAGGATCCCAAAGTTGGAAATTTTAAATCAGTTTTCGTTGAACAAGTTAACAAAGTTATAGTGTATGTAGAGAAATGTTTTCAGAACTTTCTCATTCGTTTTTTTCTCGATATCTTCATGTAATTACAAACTGCATTTCATGTAAACATATGATCCAAAACAGTGTGAACCATGTCAAATCAAGACCAGCTCTCAATTATCATTGTATGTCTGTGCATGCACTGATAATGTAAGCTGAAATAATCTGCCCGATACATGAAAACACAGGTTTTCAGTAATTACCACTACACAATATTCTTGAATTGAAAAACAATATTCACAGATTTCTGTAACAATTTTATTTGTAACAGTGATCAAAATACTTTGCATGTGAAAAACTAAGTGAAAGCTATTACATAACATTATTCAATCTGCCCAAGTACATGACAACATAGGTTTTCAAAAAGTACCACTACATGTTGTTGAATTGAAAAACAATGTTAACACATTTCTGTAACAACTGTATTTGTAGCAATGATCAAAATACTTTGCATGTGAAAAACTAAGTGAAAGCTATTACACAACATTGTTCAATCTGCCCAAGTACATGACAACATAGGTTTTCAGAAAGTACCACTACATGTTGTTAAATTGAAAAACATTGTTAACACATTTCTGTAACAATTGTATTTGTAGCAATGATCAAAATACTTTGCATGTGAAAAACTAAGCTAAAGTTACTACATAACATTGTTCAATCAAAATACATTACTTGTTAAGGTAAAGGTGCATGTTTTCCATTTTGTTGTTGTTTTTTTCCTTTATTTTTCCCAAAGTAACAAGAACTACAGAAATACTATTAACAGAACTCTTAATTCAGCAAATTCCATAAAATGGGCTAAATGTTGGGTGGTGAACTAATTCAGCTGACAATTTTTTTTCTAAGCTGGTTTTACTGCATAGTTTATTACTTACTAGTTCTACTAAGTACACCAATCTTTTCATTGATCTATTCTGCTGTAACACTCAAAAGGGTTTGTAAACCTGCAGACAGCTCTCCTAAATCTGCTGTTTTGGCAACTTCTTTGTAGATAAGAGAAGAGCAAAACTTGCACTTCTCTGCATTGGGGTCCTTTGGATACCCACAAAAGCAAAAGCTGTTACTGTTGATACATGCAGGGATATACTGGTCAGTACACTTTGTATACCCAAAGTGATGTGGGTCAGCCCTTCTAAGCCAGATGTTTGAAACAAAGTCATGTTTGAGAACAACTTCCCATCTGGATGCAAGACTAGCATGCTTTGCATACTGCTGTAATCTTACGTGCTTCGCCTCCCGACCTTGCATGCTATTCACTCCCAAACCCAATTTATACTTGTTATATAAAATTCGAGTGTGATATGGGACAGCATAGCCTATTGTCCAGACAGTAGGGCTCACACTCTGAAGCATTGTAGAAACAACATTAAAGAATCTAAGACAATGATTTTCTAGTTCAATCAAATCTCTTTCTTGTATTTTTACCCTAGAAAATAGTGACACTGCACCCCTTAGTTCTAAAGCACAATGGGCAATTGCACAAAGCCTCATTTGGGTTTCAGGTGAATCACCCTCACTTTCTAAAGCAGCAACTAGGTACATAAACTTGTGACATAGTTTCTTAGTTTCTTTTCCAGTAAATCTGTAGTCAAAACTCCCTTTTCGACCACTGTTGAACCACTTTTTCACTTTTTTCAGTAGCCTTCCTGCCCTTACCTCTGTTTTAAGTGCACAAAGATACTTTGCAAAACATGAATTTTCAGGAACATCAGTAATATCTTTGCAAGAAGAAGGAATGTTAGATTTATCAAGACTTGTAGACAAGATGGTATTGTGGATAAACTGCCATGCATTATTTGCATTGTGAAGGGGCTCTGCATATCCAACATCAACAAATGGACCAATTAAAGGTTTATGTTCTTGCCTTGAATTCTTTCCCTTGATAAAATTAAGAACTTTTGTTCTCTTTGTCGATTCAGCAAGAGAAGTCTTAGAAAGCTTTTCTTTCAGTTCATTGGCAGCTGCAGCTACTTCTAGTCTTTCTGAATAAACCCATGGGTGCCATGTATTTTCAGGCTTGGGCCCAAGAGACCCATTTGTAATGTGCTTGTTGTCATCATTAACATCACCAAATGAAGAAAAGTAGTGAGCTGCATTACTCAGTTCCCCAGAGTACGATGCTAAAAATTTCATGTCAGAGGGAAACAATTTCAATGAAAATTTTACTCTGTGATTTCTCACTAAAAATGACTCTTTTTCGATTGACTGAAATTCATGAACAAGTCTCCTGGCAAACCTTTGCATAACAATGTGATTTTCAGAGCAATTAGCTCCAGCCAAGAGGAAATTTTCCTTTTCACTGGTAATATGACTTCCACTATTGAGAAAAGATATCAACCAGGCTGTCGCTTCGTCATCTTTTCCGAATGGAGCACCGTCAGCTCCACATGCGACATGAAAGTGATATTTGTCATCACTAAAATGTAAAATGTGTGACTTTTCACCAAATGTTTCATCAATACTAATAAAGAGGTCTGCCAATTCAAGTAAAATATCAGTCAGCTCTCTATATGCCCCATTAACCTGCTGACTTTCATCTAAATCCTCATACAATTCTGACAAATCATGAACTGTAGCTGCATTCCAAGTGTGATTGACATATTCCCTTACCTTATCATATGTCAAAAGCTTTGGGATTCTCACACCCTTCATTATTTGAAATGCTCTTCTTTGTTTGCTAGTAATGCTACAAGACATGGACAAATTAGACCTGACTGCTTTGTACTTTTCCTTGCTCATTAAACCATTACTGTACAGTACTTTCACACTTCGCATGCTGTTTACATCACTAACTTCAAAGTCTCCGACAAATTTTTTAACAACTGACCCTATAACTTTATTCACAACTTTTTTAGAGTTTGAAACATAATTGAGTAGTTGTTTTGGTGTAGATTTCTTTACCAGAGTTAACCACATGCCATCTAAGGCAGGTTTTACATTATCTGATGTTCCTCCATGAATTTGTTTACAACCTTGAAGGGTTTCATCCCTTCTTCGCCTGCCTGAAATTTCACTTGCAGGAACTGCAAATCTCTCTGAATTTGCATCACATAGTTGAGATGGTTCACGTTGCCTCTTGAACATTTTCCTCTTCCCTTAAAGGAAATAAAATATTGGTATGTTAATGTCAGTATTGTACCAGTTACCAATTGTGTCTGGATAAATTAATTTAACTTTCTCATAATGCAACTTGCACAAAATTGACAAACAAAACAGTCAAACAGCTCCAGCTACAGATTGCCTGATTTATTCTTAATGATGTCTATTTATCTATCCATTAATTTTATCTGTTTACAGATTCCCTATTTTTATCTGTTTACAGATTCCCTATTTTTTTAATGTGATACCTGTTTATCCATCTATTTACAGGTTATTTATCTACCAATCAATATATGTATCTATTGTAGTATCTATCTCTCTAACTTGCTGTCTCTGGGGTCAACTGTCTCCTCTTGCGTTGGTAATTGTGAGAAATCAGGAAGGATGTTGCAGCCGTTTGTTTGCTTTTAACTCTCCTCACCTGTGTATTAAAATGCACAAGTCGCTATACCAAGTCTATAACTTCTTCGTCGCAGGGAAACTTTTCAATAAACTGTATCACCAAAGGCTAGGAAATGATGCTCAACTGAACAACTAAATGCTAAAAAATAATTCAGAATTGGAAAACTGGTCGATGCCAGTCCCATGACTACAAGACAACACAAAATATGTACTGGTGCAATGTTACATGTACCTTGCTTGTAAGAGAATTGAGCTTCATCCTTTCCCTTTCCAGGGCATCACTGACTGTTCTTTTCTAGAAAGGAAAACAATTTATCAATGCATTTCCTGTGAAAAGTATTCCCTTCTCGGTCTATGAATCGCAAATACCTAATTTTTAAAATAATACCATGGGCCTAGTTTAATGGCCTAAGCTCCCACAAGTCTCCTGAAGCTCAGTGGTAGAGCATCTAACTAAGCTGTACTCCAGTTAGGACTGAACTATGATATTATTTCCAAGTTTCTGTGTGACAGTATTGACTAGATCACATCACATTCATTCAGCAAGCTGGAAATTACCATCTTACTATCACTGCAAAACTACCTAACGAATTTACTCAGTTAAACACTGCCCCTGATTAAGCACAGCTATTTGAGGGCAAAATTACTAATAAGTGCTACGCTCGAATAAGGACCCTACATCTTGAAATGTGGTGCTTATTCAGGGAATACATTGTATAACTTGAATACGAGTATGATACATTGTTTAAAAAAAACTTCTGCCCTTTGACTCATATCAAGGGGACAGTAACATTTTAATTTTGTAAAACCTAAAGAAAGCCAGTGCAAAGCACAAGCCCATCTTTCCCACCAAAATAAGGCAGTAAATGACTTTTTTTTTGTTTACTGTTAACATCTTTGCTGTCATGTTTTTGAACTATGATTTTTTTGATAAGCCTGCCGAATGATTAACACTGACTGCAGTGCTTAATCGAATAAATGTGGTATTCAAATATTAAAGTAATATATTAAATTGGATTAAATGCAGAAATTTCAGAGAGCTACTATTAAATGTCTTATATTGTATTCACCTGAAGACACTCACCTCAACTATAACAGCATTCAACTTTTCTTTTTCCATTTGCAAGGACTGGCACTCTAACAAGTAATCTGCTTTTACATTCTTCATGGCATATTTATAATCACCAATGGGGAACCTCTTTCTATTTTTAGCTCTTGGGCTTTTCACCCGCTTTGCTCTTCCTTTTCGTGCCATCTTCTCTGTAGCCACGTTGCCAAAATAATCAGAAATAGCAACACACCAACCCGGCGTGTAATTAAGCAGCTCGATCGTAGAATTTAAGTCTTCTACGTGGTTAGTATTCTTAGCCAACAACCCTCTGGCCTCTTCTGTAAGTGAAGCAGCCTTGAAACACGCATACAATTACATCTCTGTCGAGTTTCTATGGAGAAATACAAAAGTTAAGTAACCAAATGAGCTATTTACCACGATAATTTAATTCACTATCATTCTGACGAGCAAAATTAATTTCAAATTAAAGGAAACCCAAAAATAATGGCTATCTAAGGCAGGAAAACATCAAAGAAGTTATAATAAATCTTAAAGGAAAAAGGATGGCTAAGGATGGAGGAGATTAAGGCAGATTACGATCAACGAACCTGAAGATACGCCATACGTACAATGACTAGTCTCGAGGCCTATTTAACACAACAGCAACTATCCACGCGGTACAATTTTTCATCGACACTGTAAACCAATCCCATACAGTTTAAGCAACAACAACAACTTCAAGCTTTCTTCCAGGAACCTATCATTTTCGATTGGCGATAGCTTGCTCTTTCAGCAAGATATCCACAAAATACTTCAGAAATCAGGCCATTAATGAAAGAAGCGGTATAGGAAGCAAATGTACAAATAATTAACCTAAACAATATGTAAAAACCTTAAAAATAGGCTCAGAAGAAAGCTTACCTTGCTGTGTAACTGTTCATCTTTGTCAAACTCCACCACGAGGTATGGATTTCCCACAATTCCCCTCGAAAGTTGGAATTACTTAGCATAAATTTGAATAATCCGCCATTAACATGAGCCGCCATTTTGAATTTTTTCGCGACACTTATGACGTGACCGAAATCGCGGGCGCCGGAGCTCGGCGTGAAGATGTCTAATCTTCCCGAGGACTGACTAGAAAGCTGTCCACCCTTCACATATTGCGGCGTAGACTACTTTGGTCCATTCACGATTAAGGAAGGGCGCAAGGAGCTAAAACGCTACGGAGTCCTATTCACTTCCATGTCGTCAAGAGCTATCCATCTGGAGACTGCGGCGTCGCTGGACACAGATTCCTTCATAAACGCGTTGAGACGCTTTTTAAGTCGTAGGGGTCCAGTGAGACAGCTAAGAAGCGACAACGGCACGAATTTCGTAGGAGCTCGTAGGGAGCTCAAAGAAGCTTTACAAGAAATGGATGAGAGCCGTATTAAGGAAGAGCTCCTAAAGTCACAGTGCAACTGGATCAAGTTCGAGATGAACGTTCCAGCCGCAAGCCACATGGGCGGAGTATGGG
Source organism: Platygyra sinensis (assembly GCA_019787425.1). Lineage (NCBI taxonomy): Eukaryota > Metazoa > Cnidaria > Anthozoa > Scleractinia > Merulinidae > Platygyra > Platygyra sinensis. Next base: position 41,620 of record JAHPZR010032343.1, on the reverse strand, counting down.
AGAGGCAAATACGGACAGTGCGTTCAATCCTGTCATCACTCCTCTCTAACAACAGCACAAAACTAGACGATGAGTCTCTGAAGACGTTGATGTGCGAGGCGGAAGCAATAGCCAACAGCCGCCCCCTCACCACCAATCACCTTTCAGATCCAGATTCGCCAGAACCGCTAACCCCTAATCACTTGCTGACAATGAAATCCAAGGCTCTACTCTCACCACCTGGAAAATTTGAGCCAGCTGACGTGTACGCCCGCAAACGCTGGAGACGCGTGCAACACTTAGCGAACGAATTATGGACCCGCTGGTGCAAAGAATATTTACTACGTCTTCAAGAACGACAGAAGTGGACGCGTCCTCGTCGAAATCTACGCGTCGGCGATGTCGTGATGATCAAGGACACCAATCTGCCACGGAAAGCGTGGCAACCCGCCCGCGTCGCCACGGTGTACCCAAGCGCAGACGGACAAGTTCGCAAGGTCCAAGTGGCCCTAGCAGATGCCTGCCTGGACAAAAGAGGAAAGAGATCTGGACCCATGCGATATCTGGAGAGACCGGTACAGAAACTGGAAATCAGAGGAGTTCCCACATCTTCAGGTGAAGATACAAATGAAATTGTTAAAAAAAAAAAAGATCGGCTCAACCATTGATGTTTGTATTGAAGATACAGATATCTCGATATCCTACAGAATTAAAAGCGATAGTGCGATTCCTCCCGTAATCGTTAAATTCATTCGTCGTCGTGTGAGGGACTACCATCATAAAGCAAGAGCTAAGTTGAAGAACCTAACCATTGATGTCATTGGTCTGGGCAGACAAGATGTTAACAAGATCTTTATACAAGAAAGCTTAACTCCATCTAGAAGGGAACTTTTCCGTAAATCTAACGAATTTAAGAAAAAACTCAAGCTTCGTTATATCTGATCCTGCAGTTAAAATCTGTCCCTTGAAAGACCTGGCCAAACTGGAAGCGAAATTAAAGCCATCTTTATCGACTGGAATGGAGGAAAATTTAATTGTTGTTCTAACTTCAAGTGCAGATTCAAATGGTATAGACACAGGATGACTTTCACTGAATGGCTGGTATTAAACTTTGAAGATCTAACTTGCTTTCAAGTGATTTCTGAGCTAAATAACATTCCTCAATTTACAGCTGCTGATCCTGACATAAATATGCCTTCTAACGTAGATGTTGATTACTCTGTTACCGATTTCTGCAATTGTGCTGATACTCAATACTCACATCTGTTAAAATCATTTTCTGTTTTAAATTGTAATTTAAGAAGCCTGAATGCTAATTTTGATCACTTAACCCAAATGCTGGCTGACTTGAGCTTCTCGTTCACTCTGATTGGTCTTACTGAAACTTGGATTAATATTTGTACTGAGCAGGGGAATTCCACTGATTTGGGATTAATTGACATGTTTTTTGCCAATCTGATTGGAGAAATTCTTGCTTATTATTATTCAAAAGATCGCACCACAAGAACAATCTGGAAAGCATTTCTAATATGGTTTTCCCCCGATTTGGGGGAAAACTGGAGGCGTTCTGAGCATGCGCATGCAAGTTATCCAATCAAATTTCAAAAAGAATTAAAATTCAAAATTCAACTTATCTCCACA
>JAHPZR010032343.1:5000-30000 GCA_019787425.1 Platygyra sinensis | reverse complement strand
TTTGTACTGGAAGGAGAGACTCTAGATATATAGTAAACGAGGCCTACGTGCCACAACGAGGGCACTAAGATTGTTGAGCTTACAAACTGGTGAACTACCTATGTACTTGTGGATTTTAACAAAAACACACGCACCCCGGAGGTCGTAATCTGGCCGTGTTTTTTGTTGTTTTTGTTGTTGTATTTGTTGTTGTTTTGCTCTATGATCTTTGTCTTTAAGGAACGAAACATAGCTAAAGTAGAAACTTAGAACAGATCAAGAAAAACAAACGATTAAGATCTATAGTTAGTAACCGAGGTTGTGCTGAAAGAAGAGTGCCCTTGCCAGTCAACCGAAAGGCCAAGTAACAAATCGAGAATTCCCAGGCTGTTAGCGTCCGTAAAATGGACATTTCTTTCAAAACAACAGTGAAGGAGAAATGCGTTCATTAATTGCATACTATACTAAACCTCTTTTCAAGATCTCTTCGAATGACTCTCCATGATGATTTACCAGTACGAAGAATGCAAATTTTTGTAGCTTTGTTTTTGATCCGTACACAGTAATTGCCTATCAATATGCTGCAATCGGTCGACAATAACAAAGCGAAAAGTTACCTCAACTTTGGATAGTTTGCCGAAATTTCTGCTTATCTGCTTTTCTTCCTTATCTTTTAAAACTATACTCAAGTGTAGCAAACTAACTTGTGTTATATTTTTTTGTGCCTATTCAGTTATACCTTGACAGCTTGGTAAAGGATTATCCCAAGCTCCTGGAGGTCTGTTACCGCGGGCAACACACGTAACCGTTGACGAGCCATTCAAGTGATGACCAGTGGCACAAGTGAAGTTACACTGAGCTCCAAAATGATTACCGCAGTTGCCCATCCTTAGTGCTCCTCCTAAATTAACTGTCAGTGGCGTACAGTTAATAACTGGTGACATAAAAAAAGGCGGGTTAGCATATATGGTATAATAAACACCTTGCTGTAAAAACCATCAAGAAATAACCTTTTTCATACCTAATACTTCAACAGCAAAAGAACAAATAGCCCTGTTTCCTGATTGGTCAACAGCTGTGTATGTGATCACGTGGGTTCCCTGACTGAATCTTTGAGGTGGTTTGTAATTTGACGTCAGGGAAGGTGTACGTCCTGAGTTGTCAGTAGCAACAGGCTCATTCCAGTTTACTTGGGCTGAAAATATACCACGTTCTGCATACACCAGTAACGGGCTCGTTGGACACGTATCACTAAATGTTGGAGGAAGAACGTCTGCAAGAAGAACAAGTGTTAGATTAGAGCTCTCTCTCTTAAGACAGAAAAAAAGTCAGCGTATGAAACTCTATGAAACTCTAGGTAGCGAGCACTCGCGTAAAATTTATTCAGCAGTACTTCCATTTGATGTTGTTTGTGCTGTACAAGTGAATCTGACTTTTAGGTATTTTACCATCAAATATAAGTTGCCGAACAGTTATTTCATGTGTTGACTTTCAACTCTGTGGTAGAAACCTTAATAGCGTGACTATTCAAATGAAAGGCTAACGTTCTAGCGTTTAAAGCGTATATGACACGAAAAAATATTTTCTGCTTTATAATATTTGAAAAGCCTTTAAAAATCCAGAAGAATGGCGTTTTTCGTTTTGAAATACCTTTTTTTCGTTTTAGAGATATTTTTTTTTTTCTATTATGCATATAAGATTAGTGATGATGTCATAATACTGCAACTGAAAAGTTGTAAAAACTGAATAAACGATATCTCTGGAAGGGCAGAAGTGGCGGAATTTACCAAACAAATTCAGTGTGGCATGTACTGACTAGTTTGTTGGTCCTTAAAACCGTGTGATAGCTTGGTTTGTGCCACTTTTAATTGAGTTCAACTCCAGGGGTTCGACTGCTGATTCAAAGCAGCTAAGATCGGAGAAAATCGTTTGGGGATAAAAATTTCACAAGTTTTGGCGTCTAATTTATCAATATTACCAGTTATCTTGAGTTTAAGCTTTGATATTTAGCTTATTAGATTATCAGTAACAACAAATACAGCAACAAAGAAGTTTATCATGTACAAAAACTAAACGTCAATTGTTCAAAAAGCTTCGAAAGGGAGTATGTGAATCCCTACCTAGAAGATAGTTTAGCGCCATGTTTAGAACAAATGGGACACACCAGTACCTAGCTCTGAATGACTACTTGTAGTTACAAGGAATAAACGATAACAGTAGCTGGCAGCGTTGTCACCAAAGCCTTGAACAAAGTACGCAATTCAAAACGTGGTGTAGATCTTCGTAATAACTGATTTAGACGAAATCGCACTAAGGTTAGCCGTAAATAGCGGTCACTTATATAGCCTAAATAATATATAGATTTAGGCCAGCCTAAAAGCGTAGCTCCTTGGCCGGGTTGCTTAGTTCCCGATTAAGCAAATCCAGGAAAAAGTAGATTTTTTTATTCGAGTTTTGTAAATTTGCGGTGAGGTTTTCTGTTTATTGTTTGGTATTCTGTTTTGAGTTTTATAATCACCATATACACAAAACAAAGCAGGAAGAAAAAAAAAAAATTTATATAAGAGAAAAAGTTGTAATTCGAATAACTTTTAATCCTGAGGTAGGATTAACCGGCTTCTCAACAATCCTGCCCTGTTTTCAACAAGTTAACCTGACATCAGCCCACGATCCAATCGAAAACTGGCACTTGGTCAGCGCTCAACTGTAAAAAAAAACTGGACCTCTCTGAGCTGTAGACTTGAGCCCGCGATATGGTCAAGTGATACTGGTGAGCAGATATCTTGTTTTGACTTGTCAATTGATCATAACATGAATGTCCAATATCAAAGAAGTACACGGTAAACCCAGGCTGCATGTCTCTGTCAACCTCTGTCAGCCGCCATCTTACGCGACTCCGTCGTCGTCGTCGCCGCCGTCGTGCGTACTTGCTTAAAAGCAATACAGCTAGCCATGCTAACCAAGAGAAAATCAATTCATGGGCTTCCTTCAGTTTTCTACATGGGTATGGGGCCATGCTTGGGGGCCCTTCAGGCCGCCGGAACCCCGCTATGACTGACTCAACAATGTTTAGTTCTCACTAATTGCAAGAGCTAACCCCCGTAGACACCCATATGCTTCGTTTATGCTCTCAAACCCGCAGTGCCATTTCGTCATTGTGGTGTTTCGTGTTTTCGTGTTGTAACACAGAGACCAAAACAGGAGCATCATTACATGTACGTTTTAATTTAAATTTTCTAGCCTGTACTTAGAGGAGGTTTTGCTGACAAAATCTGTTATCAGCAGAGAATAATCATGTAACTTATTTGTATAGATAAAATAGCGAGCAAAAAACAAGGTGTAGTTAATATTCTTCAGACGTTCTTTACTGGGAACATGGCGATTATTCATATATGGCATAATCGTCGCCTTAGTAAGAAAAATGTCAATATTTCGCAATCAACAGGATATTTTAACGCTTTATTTGGCCACCATAAACAAAATTGTGTCTTCTTCCTCTTCATATTAGTTTGCTTGAGGAACATGGTGATTATTTATTTAAGAAGACATTGTTTGGAAGGCATTCTTTTTCTTTTTTTTAAGAACCGTCATTTCTTCGTCGCTGAATAGACCTCTTTAGCTTGGGCGGTTTGTTTTCCCATTGTAGACCACGTGATGATACTCTTGAGAATTCTTGTTTTCAAATTTTCAAATAGTCCCGTGTATATGAATGAATAATTTTAAGATGGACAAAAGAAAAATTCTCCAGAGAATACCACGTGTTGTACAATGGGAAAACAAACCGCCCTGGCTAAAGAGGTCTATTCCACAGGAGTCATTGCTTGCCTGGAAAAAAAACTATTTATAGGTATGTTGCGCTCAATTCAAATATCTCAGTTATTCTCTGACGCAGGCATTAAGGAGAAAAGCCATTGTTCACGGGTGATGTCGTTCTTTTTTGGCTTGTTTTCTGTTTAGGGATTTGTTTACAAGTGGATGTAGATAAAATTACGGCATTATTCTCCCTCCCCCACCCCCCCCCCCCCCCCCCGTCCAGGCCCGCCCCTATGTTTTTGTTGTCCCTACCCACAATTATGTTTTAAATACAAGTGACAGTTATTTGAGATCAGTGCGAGCCTAAAGCTGGTTTCAGTGCCGTTTAACAGTTTTCTTTTAGATATTGGTCACCTTGCAAAAAGTTTCCCAGAGAGCATCTTGTAAAGCTCTGAGATGGGACAAAGTTATTACGATTGTCAGAGTCTGCATCGTACAATATCGTACTTTAGTATATACTAAAATAGTTGATAGTGTTAAACGCGCGCGCTGATTGGCTCGTCAAACTCCGAATATCAAAAGAAAATGGCGTCCGGGTAGGCACCCGTGGCAAGTGACGAAATCATCCAAAGTAATTGTTTTGTGGCGTATATTATATCATTGTTTTAGTACATACTAAAACAGCTATTCACCTCAGGCTCGGTGGCTAGCGTTGGATATTTACCTCGCCGCTTTGCGGCTCGGTAAATATCCACCGCTAGCCACCGAACCTTAGGTGAATGGTTGTTAAATATTCTCGTTTCATCTGGCTAAACGGATCCACCACCTCTGAACCGGGCTGAGACAGAAAGGTGCAATATTGTTGCCCTTTCTAAGGTGAACACTAAGTCTTTGGTCTCGGGAACAGGCTAATATGAGTAAAATGAACTAGGTGAGAGCAAACTTAAAGGTGAACGTCGACCCGGACCAAGACTCAGTTTTTTTTTTTCTTTTTTTTTTTTTTTGGGTTCAAAATCAGTTCTAAGATGTTCCCCGCCAACGCGTGACTCTACATATGCATCCGGGAACTTGCAAGTGTGAGAGAAAAGTGCAGATGTGTTTATTTGCCAATAGGCTGAGTTTTTCCGAGTTATTCGATGATATTTCGCTCATGTTGAACGTGAGAAGATTATGCTTGGTTGTGGGTAGTCTTATCAGTGCCGCAAAAGTGTGTGGCTGTGTGATTTCCGCATGTGGACAGGCATGAGGAGTCTTGTTTAACAACAGTTTCGGCAAATTAAGAGCCGCCTCTATAATTTTCAACTATGGTCATTTGGACGAGAAAAAATCAAATTCCTCAAACTTTCTCAGATGAATGGTCTAGATAAGTGATTCACAAAAATATAATTTTCAGTTCAATTCGATTCGTATTTTAGCGCTGGGGCCACCATATTGGTTTTGGCCCTCTGAGAGGGCTTTCAGCGGCCATTTTAGGGCACATTTTTAACACTTTGCCATACAAAGAAAACGACATAAATCCGGTAAAAACACTTTTTTCCAGACAAGCAAATGTTACTTGTTACGTTGGGAGGCTGTTTTGGCAATTTAATCTTTATCTGATTTTTTTACAGAATTTTTAATTTCTTCCTTTTCGGACTACTCATGAAGCGCCGTAAAAAAGGCGAAATTTAAAGTTAAATATCCCCAAAAGTACATCACTTGAGATCCCAAAACTACTTTCCACTTAAAGAGCAATGTCTCACCTGTAAAAATATGCAATAAAATTTTGGGGCAGTTAAAACTGTAAATTTTTAGAAGAAGAAGTTTAAGCTCTGCTTTTGTCAATAAAGAGCTGTCGTCTAATTAGCATAATAACGTGAAAATAACGATGCACAAAGAAAATACTGATATATTCCACTTACCTCGCGACATGTTGACAACTGGATGCTCCACGATTCCTCGTGTTATGTTATCAGTAGGTTTCACCCATATTTTCGATGATTAGTGTACGAAATCACTCCGAGACACCACAACGGTTAAGTGGCTTTCAACCTCCGAAGCCCGCGTCATAAATATTATTTGTCTTTCGCTTCATAAGCCGCCGTTTACAAGAAGTTTAGCAATTTGCTGAGATCCTATCTGACCCAGAAGTCTATTAGCAGCCTTTGAAATCTTCCTGTTAATCGAGGATTCTCATCAAGAACTCGTTTAACTCAGTTCTGTTTCGATCTCTTGTGCACCCGCCATTATTCCAGAGATTGCGTTACATTTGACAAGTGGACATTCCAATGGGTAGGGGTAGGGTGGGTAGGATTGGGAAGTGGCTTGGAGCCATTTTACGCGTTTTAGTAAATAAACTTTGTCGGAAGGATTTGAATATGAGCTTCTGCTTGGACATTTGAGTCATTTTTATGTTATTTCTTTGGGGGGGGGGGGGTGGGGAAGGGGGTTCATTGTGTTAAAAAAAGAGAAAAAAGAAAAAAAAAACGATAGACAGTATCATATCAGGCTCTTGATCAGGTGTACCATTTTATCAATGAGGTCCCGTTTTCAGGATGCTGAATATTTGGTTAAAAAGTAAGAAGATACACTAGTAGAGCATGTTGTGTGAAAGGCTAATTATCTCAGAAAAATGAAGGCTACTCCCATTTTTCTTTGTGGATTCCAAAACCCTGGCTAAGATCTACTTTTTCACGTCTACCTAATCATGCAGAAATAGGTTTGTACTTAGTAGGCCCACCGCCGCTAATGTCGTTTCATTCTGTGATGGAACACAGCTGATGTCTACAAAAGACTAGTTTTCAACTCTATATAGGGCGCTTTACGCGATCTTGGGATGTTGGAAGCAGCTAGATCAAATATTCGCATATACATGTATATATCACGCGAAGCATATATCAAGCATTCTAAAAGATTCATTATAAATGCGTTTGATGAAGCTTGATTCTCATCGATTGTTGACTTGTTGTGTCTTCTCTGAGGATCTCTCCCCTTGTCTGTTTCTGAGCTTTGAGCTGGAGAAGAAGGATAAAACGTGGCGAGTCTGGAGAACTCATTTAAGGTGAACCGCCTATCCTGGCGCCATTTTTTGCTTGCCTCATCTTAACTCCTTCGACTTTATGGCCGTCTGCTGACCTGAGAAAGCTTTTCTTCAAGGCACTTATTGTTTTGTTTTGTTTTGTTGTTTGTTTGTTGTTTGTTTTTTTGTTTTTTTGTTTTTTGTTTTTCATTGAGACGCGAGGCCTTTTTCGTCACTTTCAGGGCCCAGCCTCATGGTTTACTTTCTGCAGCAGCGACTGGAAGAGAATACCGGGTGAATATTACGATTGTCGCATAGGATATTTTGAGCCTTAACAAATAGGTTTTCTCCTTCAGGAACAAGTCAACATAAACCGCACTGTAAATGGTTCTCTGTCTTCTCAAGTAATTTTCTGAGCATTTCCCGCACGGGTTTATCGGATGTTAAAGTGGGATGGCTTAGAAAATATAAGGAACTTTAATAAACACGCACGATGGTCGGTTGTTAGGGCTTTTCCTCCCCTAAGGTTCTTAAATCTAATTTCTAGCTCACAGAGGAGAACTTCATATTTTAAAAGAAGAATATCATAATTGTAGGAAAGTTTCTTTATACTTTTAAGATTGCGAAGGTATTTTTGACTTTTCTTGAAAGTGTGATGACGTAAATGACACCTTTGTTAGTAACATCACGAAAATTTTGAAAAGCAGTGTTAAGAACGGTACAGGCATTTTTGTCACGGAAAAGCAATATTTACAATGAAAACCTCATCTTAATCGGATAAAATGGCGTAGAGTTACATGTAATTTAAGAAATTCAAATTTCCCGCCATATCACCATTTATGGTCAAGATTAAGGGGTTTTAAACGCGAAAACAATGAATGCATTCGCAAGGAAGAAAACATAAAGCTGTATAAAATCAAAATTGTAGTTTTTTTGATTCAGCATGTGGTGCTATGACGTGTAGTTCGTCACGAATTAGGTCATTGTGACGTAACAGGACGTAATAATATTCTAGTAGGGCCTCCCGTCATTGATGAAATGATAAAGATGATCAAGAGATTATATACAGATCATAATCTTTTCACCTGATATTGCCTATCCTTTTTTTTAATCACTGCACCCTCCCCCCCCCCCTCTCCACAACCTACTCTGCAAAAAAAGAGGGTCTGAATGGAGTTAAGTGCCTTGAGTTATTTGCACATAATGTTTAGTGTTTACTGTTAAATTGGCCAATTGTTTAATGTTTACTGTTTCCGGAGAAGATATCGTTAAGTGTTTAGAGGGTTTTTCGTGGACACCCCATAGCGTCCCATAGTCTTTTAGCATTGTAAATTCTTATCTGCTCTTCGAAAATCGGTAATAAATAACTCATGAACTTTGAGCTTGTGCTCAAAGGCTCCCAAAGATTATGTGGTCTCTTTTTTAGACCCAATGTGCAGCAGCATTCTGAAACACATAACGTTCAGCTGCTCTGGTCATGCCATCGCGCTAATTTTCGCCTTGATCGGTTAGGAGTTCTGGACGATCAGGTATGGCATATATCCATGAGCTTTTGACAAGGAAGGAATTACATCCATCTGCCATATGTTTTTAGCATTGCATCCTATTCAAATGACAAATATCCCGTCTTTATATAAAGTGAATTGTATAGAGGAATCTGATTATACATTACAAGGATTTCTCTCTGTGGAAAAATCGTATCTTAACACTGTAGAAATACGTCCTTCACATATGAAAGGCATGTGAATATTACAACGAAAATATAGTCGAAAATTTTCGGAATTCTTCTTGGAAAACTTCGATACTTTTCGAACATCTTTGGTAGTCTCTCTACATCTTCGGTGGTCTTCAGAAATCTTCGGCTGTCTTCTGTAATCTTCCGAAATCTTCCGAACAGATCGGCAATCGTCGGAAAGGGCCGAAAACTTCTAGATATACTGAACAAAGTAATGTTGCTATTTTTGGAGCGGTTTTTGTTTCCATCTGGATAAAATTTACTGCTACAGGGAATTTTTCACTGTTAGTGTTAAAAAGCCTAAAATTTAACCAAAGATTTAAGTGTTTAATAGTGTTATCGGGGTACCTCCATTCAGACGATCAAATAACCTAAAACAAATGACTTACATTTCCAAGCAAAAGCTCATATTCAAATCATTCCGGGAATGTTTAGAAACTGAAATGCGTAAATTAGTTTTAAAGCCACTTCCTACCCACCCTACCCCTACCCATTGGAATGTCCACTTGTCAAATGTAACGCAATCTCTGGAATAATGGCGGGTGAAGAAGAGATCGAAACAGAACTGAGTTAAACGAGTTCTTGATAAGAATCCTCGATTAACAGGAAGATTTCAAAGGCTGCTAATAGACTTCTGGGTCAGATAGGATCTCAGCAAATTGTTAAACTTCTTGTAAACGGCGGCTTTTGAAGCGAAAAACAAATAATATTTATGACGCGGGCTTCGGAGAGTTGAAATCTACTTAACCGTTGTGGTGTCTCGGAGTGATTTCGTACACCAATCATCGAAAATATGGGTTAAACCTACTGATAACATAACACGAAGTAACTGGAATATATCAGTACTTTCTTTGTGCATCGTTATTTTTACGTTATTATGCTAATTAAGACGACAGCTTTTTATCGACAAAAGCAGAGCTTCAACTTCTTCTTCTAAAAATTTACAGTTTCTACTGTCCCAAAATTTTATTGCATATTTTTACAGGTGAGACATTGCTCTTTAAGTGGAAAGTAGTTTTGGGATATCAAGTGATGTAGTTTTGGGGATATTTAACTTTAAATTTCGCCTTTTTTACGGCGCTTCATGAGTAGTACGAAAAGGAAGAAATTAAAAACTCTGTAAAAAAAATCAGAGAAAGATTAAATTGCCAAAAGAGCCTCCCAACGTAACAAGTAACATTTGCTTGTCTGGAAAAAAGTGTTTTTACTCGGATTTATGTCGTTTTCTTTGTATGGCAAAGTGTTAAAAATCTGCCCTAAAATGGACGCTGAAAGCCCTCTCAGAGGGCCAAAACCAAGATGGTGGCCCCAGCGCTAAAATACGAATCGAATTGAACTGAAAATTATATTTTTGTGAATCACTTATTTGGACCATTCATCTGAGAAAGTTTGAGGAATTTGACTTTTTCTCGTCCAAATGACCATAGTTGAAAATTATAGACGGCGGCTCTTAAATAGTCTGTGCAGGCCATCGGTATTGTTTTGTCAATATGTAGCGCTTAGCTGCTCGTACCTTGGAAAAAGCAACTCTCGACTCGGGAAAATTGGATGTCGGTCTAGTTTTAGCGGGCTCGAATGGCATTGAACCACAGACCACTCGACTTTGTGCTGATAAGGTCTATTCCATGCGAAATCCTGCTGTTTATCGGACCGCGAAAAAAGAAGTTTTTTGCTGACTATTTAAGTTTCTATGTAAGCTTGAACCAATGCCGCGAAAGTGTGTGATTGTATGATGTCCGCGTGGTGTTGACAGGTATGTGATGTCTTGTTTAAGCGTAGTTTCGCCAAAATAGCCTGTGCAGGCATGAATACTGTTACGTTGGTGTTAAGCTTAGCTGACCGTACCTTCGAAAAAGCATGTCTCGACTCAGGAAAATTGGATCTAGGTCTAGTTTCAGCGAGCTCTAATGACATTTGTGCAGACAAGGTGACAAGTTGCAAAATCCTATCGTTTATCCGACCACGAAAAAAATTAGTGTTTTTCTGAGTATTTAAGTTGCTATCGCTGCTGCAAACTCAACTTAAAAATTTCTAGACTGAAATTACACCGCTTTGAAACTTCGCCGGAAGTCAGGTTAATTATTTTGTTGCGTACTGAAATGCCTCGGGTGGCAAAACGTTGTTCGGCGGAATTCTTTGCCAGTAGCTGAAGATTGAAGCTTTTTATCTATATAACTCAGGGGCGGGGGAGAACACTCCAGGTGCCGTTTTCCAAACATCGTCTTAATGACGAGCCCATTTCAGTTTATCCAGAATAACAAGAAAACTGACAAACTGTGTCGAAATACTATTTTGTTGTGTTTGTACAGTTATTCTTGATGCCATTGGCCAAAACTGCTAAAGCTGGACACGTGATAGCTGTAAACAAATAACAACATAGCAAATCTACCAAATTACAGCAATTAAAGTATATATGCGAACATGAGAAAGTATTTGTCAACATCGTTGCAGAATGCAAGGTGGATGTGTTGTTGGAGACTGCAGCAATACAGTATGCGTAGCATACAATATTGTTCTTTCTTCAATATCTCTATCTCGATGAAACTCGGCCAGAAACGAAAAAGTGGGCTACTCTGTGCAAAGGTAAAGCCAGAGGCCATCGAGCATTTTTTCGATCTTGGGTTCGCCGTTGCTATAAAAACTTAGAAGTTTTTTTATGGCCTGTACATTTTTTCGCTCTATTAAGTGATAAGATTGACATTTTCAAGATGCATCAGGCTATTCCAACTCCGAGCGCAAACGATCGATGCTCCGAGGCCCATACAAAAAACTATAGGTGACGAAATTACACAGTTAATTGATCGCATCATTTTTTTGTACTGGAAGGAGAGACTCTAGATATATAGTAAACGAGGCCTACGTGCTACAACGAGGCCACTAAGATTGTTGAGCTAACAAACTGGTGAACTACCTATGTACTTGTGGATTTTAACAAAAACACACGCACCCCGGAGGTCGTAATCTGGCCGTGTTTTTTGTTGTTTTTGTTGTTGTTGTTGTTGTTGTTGTTGTTTGCTCTATGATCTTTGTCTTTGAGGAACGAAACATAGCTAAAGTAGAAACTTAGAACAGATCAAGAAAAACAAACGATTAAGATCTATAGTTAGTAACCGAGATTGTGCTGAAAGAAGAGTGCCCTTGCCAGTCAACCGAAAGGCCAAGTAACAAATCGAGAATTCCCAGGCTGTTAGCGTACGTAAAATGGACATTTCTTTCAAAACAACAGTGAAGGAGAAATGCGTTCATTAATGGCATACTATACTAAACCTCTTTTTAAGATCTTTTCGAATGACTTTCCATGATGATTTACCAGTACGAAGAATGCAAATTTATGTAGCTTTGTTTTTGATCCGTACACAGTAATTGCCTATCAATATGCTGCAGTCGGTCGACAATAACAAAGCGAAAAGTGACCTCAACTTTGGATAGTTTGCCGAAATTTCTGCTTATCTGCTTTTCTTCCTTATCTTTTAAAACTATACTCAAGTGTAGCAAACTAACTTGTGTTATATTTTTTTGTGCCTATTCAGTTATACCTTGACAGCTTGGTAAAGGATTATCCCAAGCTCCTGGAGGTCTGTTACCGCGGGCAACACACGTAAACCGTTGACGAGCCATTCAAGTGATGACCAGCGGCACAAGGAATTTGCTACACTTGAGTACATAGTTTATCAAAGATAAGGAAAAGAAAAGCAGATAAGCAGAAATTTCGGCAAACTATCCAAAGTTGAGGTCACTTTTCGCTTTGTTATTGTCGACCGACTGCAGCATATTGATAGGCAATTACTGTGTACGGATCAAAAACAAAGCTACATAAATTTGCATTCTTCGTACTGGTAAATCATCATGGAAAGTCATTCGAAAAGATCTTAAAAAGAGGTTTAGTATAGTATGCCATTAATGAACGCATTTCTCCTTCACTGTTGTTTTGAAAGAAATGTCCATTTTACGTACGCTAACAGCCTGGGAATTCTCGATTTGTTACTTGGCCTTTCGGTTGACTGGCAAGGGCACTCTTCTTTCAGCACAATCTCGGTTACTAACTATAGATCTTAATCGTTTGTTTTTCTTGATCTGTTCTAAGTTTCTACTTTAGCTATGTTTCGTTCCTCAAAGACAAAGATCATAGAGCAAACAACAACAACAACAACAACAACAACAAAAACAACAAAAAACACGGCCAGATTACGACCTCCGGGGTGCGTGTGTTTTTGTTAAAATCCACAAGTACATAGGTAGTTCACCAGTTTGTTAGCTCAACAATCTTAGTGGCCTCGTTGTAGCACGTAGGCCTCGTTTACTATATATCTAGAGTCTCTCCTTCCAGTACAAAAAAATGATGCGATCAATTAACTGTGTAATTTCGTCACCTATAGTTTTTTGTATGGGCCTCGGAGCATCGATCGTTTGCGCTCGGAGTTGGAATAGCCTGATGCATCTTGAAAATGTCAATCTTATCACTTAATAGAGCGAAAAAATGTACAGGCCATAAAAAAACTTCTAAGTTTTTATAGCAACGGCGAACCCAAGATCGAAAAAATGCTCGATGGCCTCTGGCTTTACCTTTGCACAGAGTAGCCCACTTTTTCGTTTCTGGCCGAGTTTCATCGAGATAGAGATATTGAAGAAAGAACAATATTGTATGCTACGCATACTGTATTGCTGCAGTCTCCAACAACACATCCACCTTGCATTCTGCAACGATGTTGACAAATACTTTCTCATGTTCGCATATATACTTTAATTGCTGTAATTTGGTAGATTTGCTATGTTGTTATTTGTTTACAGCTATCACGTGTCCAGCTTTAGCAGTTTTGGCCAATGGCATCAAGAATAACTGTACAAACACAACAAAATAGTATTTCGACACAGTTTGTCAGTTTTCTTGTTATTCTGGATAAACTGAAATGGGCTCGTCATTAAGACGATGTTTGGAAAACGGCACCTGGAGTGTTCTCCCCCGCCCCTGAGTTATATAGATAAAAAGCTTCAATCTTCAGCTACTGGCAAAGAATTCCGCCGAACAACGTTTTGCCACCCGAGGCATTTCAGTACGCAACAAAATAATTAACCTGACTTCCGGCGAAGTTTCAAAGCGGTGTAATTTCAGTCTAGAAATTTTTAAGTTGAGTTTGCAGCAGCGATAGCAACTTAAATACTCAGAAAAACACTAATTTTTTTCGTGGTCGGATAAACGATAGGATTTTGCAACTTGTCACCTTGTCTGCACAAATGTCATTAGAGCTCGCTGAAACTAGACCTAGATCCAATTTTCCTGAGTCGAGACATGCTTTTTCGAAGGTACGGTCAGCTAAGCTTAACACCAACGTAACAGTATTCATGCCTGCACAGGCTATTTTGGCGAAACTACGCTTAAACAAGACATCACATACCTGTCAACACCACGCGGACATCATACAATCACACACTTTCGCGGCATTGGTTCAAGCTTACATAGAAACTTAAATAGTCAGCAAAAAACTTCTTTTTTCGCGGTCCGATAAACAGCAGGATTTCGCATGGAATAGACCTTATCAGCACAAAGTCGAGTGGTCTGTGGTTCAATGCCATTCGAGCCCGCTAAAACTAGACCGACATCCAATTTTCCCGAGTCGAGAGTTGCTTTTTCCAAGGTACGAGCAGCTAAGCGCTACATATTGACAAAACAATACCGATGGCCTGCACAGACTATTTAAGAGCCGCCGTCTATAATTTTCAACTATGGTCATTTGGACGAGAAAAAGTCAAATTCCTCAAACTTTCTCAGATGAATGGTCCAAATAAGTGATTCACAAAAATATAATTTTCAGTTCAATTCGATTCGTATTTTAGCGCTGGGGCCACCATCTTGGTTTTGGCCCTCTGAGAGGGCTTTCAGCGTCCATTTTAGGGCAGATTTTTAACACTTTGCCATACAAAGAAAACGACATAAATCCGAGTAAAAACACTTTTTTCCAGACAAGCAAATGTTACTTGTTACGTTGGGAGGCTCTTTTGGCAATTTAATCTTTCTCTGATTTTTTTTACAGAGTTTTTAATTTCTTCCTTTTCGTACTACTCATGAAGCGCCGTAAAAAAGGCGAAATTTAAAGTTAAATATCCCCAAAACTACATCACTTGATATCCCAAAACTACTTTCCACTTAAAGAGCAATGTCTCACCTGTAAAAATATGCAATAAAATTTTGGGACAGTAGAAACTGTAAATTTTTAGAAGAAGAAGTTGAAGCTCTGCTTTTGTCGATAAAAAGCTGTCGTCTTAATTAGCATAATAACGTAAAAATAACGATGCACAAAGAAAGTACTGATATATTCCAGTTACTTCGTGTTATGTTATCAGTAGGTTTAACCCATATTTTCGATGATTGGTGTACGAAATCACTCCGAGACACCACAACGGTTAAGTAGATTTCAACTCTCCGAAGCCCGCGTCATAAATATTATTTGTTTTTCGCTTCAAAAGCCGCCGTTTACAAGAAGTTTAACAATTTGCTGAGATCCTATCTGACCCAGAAGTCTATTAGCAGCCTTTGAAATCTTCCTGTTAATCGAGGATTCTTATCAAGAACTCGTTTAACTCAGTTCTGTTTCGATCTCTTCTTCACCCGCCATTATTCCAGAGATTGCGTTACATTTGACAAGTGGACATTCCAATGGGTAGGGGTAGGGTGGGTAGGAAGTGGCTTTAAAACTAATTTACGCATTTCAGTTTCTAAACATTCCCGGAATGATTTGAATATGAGCTTTTGCTTGGAAATGTAAGTCATTTGTTTTAGGTTATTTGATCGTCTGAATGGAGGTACCCCGATAACACTATTAAACACTTAAATCTTTGGTTAAATTTTAGGCTTTTTAACACTAACAGTGAAAAATTCCCTGTAGCAGTAAATTTTATCCAGATGGAAACAAAAACCGCTCCAAAAATAGCAACATTACTTTGTTCAGTATATCTAGAAGTTTTCGGCCCTTTCCGACGATTGCCGATCTGTTCGGAAGATTTCGGAAGATTACAGAAGACAGCCGAAGATTTCTGAAGACCACCGAAGATGTAGAGAGACTACCAAAGATGTTCGAAAAGTATCGAAGTTTTCCAAGAAGAATTCCGAAAATTTTCGACTATATTTTCGTTGTAATATTCACATGCCTTTCATATGTGAAGGACGTATTTCTACAGTGTTAAGATACGATTTTTCCACAGAGAGAAATCCTTGTAATGTATAATCAGATTCCTCTATACAATTCACTTTATATAAAGACGGGATATTTGTCATTTGAATAGGATGCAATGCTAAAAACATATGGCAGATGGATGTAATTCCTTCCTTGTCAAAAGCTCATGGATATATGCCATACCTGATCGTCCAGAACTCCTAACCGATCAAGGCGAAAATTAGCGCGGATGGCATGACCAGAGCAGCTGAACGTTATGTGTTTCAGAATGCTGCTGCACATTGGGTCTAAAAAAGAGACCACATAATCTTTGGGAGCCTTTGAGCACAAGCTCAAAGTTCATGAGTTATTTATTACCGATTTTCGAAGAGCAGATAAGAATTTACAATGCTAAAAGACTATGGGACGCTATGGGGTGTCCACGAAAAACCCTCTAAACACTTAACGATATCTTCTCCGGAAACAGTAAACATTAAACAATTGGCCAATTTAACAGTAAACACTAAACATTATGTGCAAATAACTCAAGGCACTTAACTCCATTCAGACCCTCTTTTTTTGCAGAGTAGGTTGTGGAGAGGGGGGGGGGGAGGGTGCAGTGGATTAAAAAAAAGGATAGGCAATATCAGGTGAAAAGATTATGATCTGTATATAATCTCTTGATCATCTTTATCATTTCATCAATGACGGGAGGCCCTACTAGAATATTATTACGTCCTGTTACGTCACAATGACCTAATTCGTGACGAACTACACGTCATAGCACCACATGCTGAATCAAAAAAACTACAATTTTGATTTTATACAGCTTTATGTTTTCTCCCTTGCGAATGCATTCATTGTTTTCGCGTTTAAAACCCCTTAATCTTGACCATAAATGGTGATATGGCGGGAAATTTGAATTTCTTAAATTACATGTAACTCTACGCCATTTTATCCGATTAAGATGAGGTTTTCATTGTAAATATTGCTTTTCCGTGACAAAAATGCCTGTACCGTTCTTAACACTGCTTTTCAAAATTTTCGTGATGTACTAACAAAGGTGTCATTTACGTCATCACACTTTCAAGAAAAGTCAAAAATACCTTCGCAATCTTAAAAGTATAAAGAAACTTTCCTACAATTATGATATTCTTCTTTTAAAATATGAAGTTCTCCTCTGTGAGCTAGAAATTAGATTTAAGAACCTTAGGGGAGGAAAAGCCCTAACAACCGACCATCGTGCGTTTTATTAAAGTTCCTTATATTTTCTAAGCCATCCCACTTTAACATCCGATAAACCCGTGCGGGAAATGCTCAGAAAATTACTTGAGAAGACAGAGAACCATTTACAGTGCGGTTTATGTTGACTTGTTCCTGAAGGAGAAAACCTATTTGTTAAGGCTCAAAATATCCTATGCGACAATCGTAATATTCACCCGGTATTCTCTTCCAGTCGCTGCTGCAGAAAGTAAACCATGAGGCTGGGCCCTGAAAGTGACGAAAAAGGCCTCGCGTCTCAATGAAAAACAAAACAAACAAAAAAACAAACAAACAAAACAAAAACAAACAAACAAAACAATAAGTGCCTTGAAGAAAAGCTTTCTCAGGTCAGGAGACGGCCATAAAGTCGAAGGAGTTTAAGATGAGGCAAGCAAAAAATGGCGCCAGGATAAGGCGGTTCACCTTAAATGAGTTCTCTCAGACTCGCCACGTTTTATCCTTCTTCTCCAGCTCAAAGCTCAGAAACAGACAAGGGGAGAGATCCTCAGAGAAGACACAACAAGTCAACAATCGATGAGAATCAAGCTTCATCAAACGCATTTATAATGATCTTTTAGAATGCTTGATATATGCTTCGCGTGATATATACATGTATATGCGAATATTTGATCTAGCTGCTTCCAACATCCCAAGATCGCGTAAAGCGCCCTATATAGAGTTGAAAACTAGTCTTGTGTAGACATCAGCTGTGTTCCATCACAGAATGAAACGACATTAGCGGCGGTGGGCCTACTAAGTACAAACCTATTTCTGCATGATTAGGTAGACGTGAAAAAGTAGATCTTAGCCAGGGTTTTGGAATCCACAAAGAAAAATGGGAGTAGCCTTCATTTTTCTGAGATAATTAGCCTTTCACACAACATGCTCTACTAGTGTATCTTCTTACTTTTTAACCAAATATTCAGCATCCTGAAAACGGGACCTCATTGATAAAATGGTACACCTGATCAAGAGCCTGATATGATACTGTCTATCGTTTTTTTTTTCTTTTTTCTCTTTTTTTAACACAATGAACCCCCTTCCCCACCCCCCCCCCCCCAAAGAAATAACATAAAAAATGACTCAAATGTCCAAGCAGAAGCTCATATTCAAATCCTTCCGACAAAGTTTATTTACTAAAACGCGTAAAATGGCTCCAAGCCACTTCCCAATCCTACCCACCCTACCCCTACCCATTGGAATGTCCACTTGTCAAATGTAACGCAATCTCTGGAATAATGGCGGGTGCACAAGAGATCGAAACAGAACTGAGTTAAACGAGTTCTTGATGAGAATCCTCGATTAACAGGAAGATTTCAAAGGCTGCTAATAGACTTCTGGGTCAGATAGGATCTCAGCAAATTGCTAAACTTCTTGTAAACGGCGGCTTATGAAGCGAAAGACAAATAATATTTATGACGCGGGCTTCGGAGGGTTGAAAGCCACTTAACCGTTGTGGTGTCTCGGAGTGATTTCGTACACTAATCATCGAAAATATGGGTGAAACCTACTGATAACATAACACGAGGAATCGTGGAGCATCCAGTTGTCAACATGTCGCGAGGTAAGTGGAATATATCAGTATTTTCTTTGTGCATCGTTATTTTCACGTTATTATGCTAATTAGACGACAGCTCTTTATTGACAAAAGCAGAGCTTAAACTTCTTCTTCTAAAAATTTACAGTTTTAACTGCCCCAAAATTTTATTGCATATTTTTACAGGTGAGACATTGCTCTTTAAGTGGAAAGTAGTTTTGGGATCTCAAGTGATGTACTTTTGGGGATATTTAACTTTAAATTTCGCCTTTTTTACGGCGCTTCATGAGTAGTCCGAAAAGGAAGAAATTAAAAATTCTGTAAAAAAATCAGATAAAGATTAAATTGCCAAAACAGCCTCCCAACGTAACAAGTAACATTTGCTTGTCTGGAAAAAAGTGTTTTTACCGGATTTATGTCGTTTTCTTTGTATGGCAAAGTGTTAAAAATGTGCCCTAAAATGGCCGCTGAAAGCCCTCTCAGAGGGCCAAAACCAATATGGTGGCCCCAGCGCTAAAATACGAATCGAATTGAACTGAAAATTATATTTTTGTGAATCACTTATCTAGACCATTCATCTGAGAAAGTTTGAGGAATTTGATTTTTTCTCGTCCAAATGACCATAGTTGAAAATTATAGAGGCGGCTCTTAATTTGCCGAAACTGTTGTTAAACAAGACTCCTCATGCCTGTCCACATGCGGAAATCACACAGCCACACACTTTTGCGGCACTGATAAGACTACCCACAACCAAGCATAATCTTCTCACGTTCAACATGAGCGAAATATCATCGAATAACTCGGAAAAACTCAGGCTATTGGCAAATAAACACATCTGCACTTTTCTCTCACACTTGCAAGTTCCCGGATGCATATGTAGAGTCACGCGTTGGCGGGGAACATCTTAGAACTGATTTTGAACCCAAAAAAAAAAAAAAGAAAAAAAAAACTGAGTCTTGGTCCGGGTCGACGTTTCACCTTTAAGTTTGCTCTCACCTAGTTCATTTTACTCATATTAGCCTGTTCCCGAGACCAAAGACTTAGTGTTCACCTTAGAAAGGGCAACAATATTGCACCTTTCTGTCTCAGCCCGGTTCAGAGGTGGTGGATCCGTTTAGCCAGATGAAACGAGAATATTTAACAACCATTCACCTAAGGTTCGGTGGCTAGCGGTGGATATTTACCGAGCCGCAAAGCGGCGAGGTAAATATCCAACGCTAGCCACCGAGCCTGAGGTGAATAGCTGTTTTAGTATGTACTAAAACAATGATATAATATACGCCACAAAACAATTACTTTGGATGATTTCGTCACTTGCCACGGGTGCCTACCCGGACGCCATTTTCTTTTGATATTCGGAGTTTGACGAGCCAATCAGCGCGCGCGTTTAACACTATCAACTATTTTAGTATATACTAAAGTACGATATTGTACGATGCAGACTCTGACAATCGTAATAACTTTGTCCCATCTCAGAGCTTTACAAGATGCTCTCTGGGAAACTTTTTGCAAGGTGACCAATATCTAAAAGAAAACTGTTAAACGGCACTGAAACCAGCTTTAGGCTCGCACTGATCTCAAATAACTGTCACTTGTATTTAAAACATAATTGTGGGTAGGGACAACAAAAACATAGGGGCGGGCCTGGACGGGGGGGGGGGGGGGGTGGGGGAGGGAGAATAATGCCGTAATTTTATCTACATCCACTTGTAAACAAATCCCTAAACAGAAAACAAGCCAAAAAAGAACGACATCACCCGTGAACAATGGCTTTTCTCCTTAATGCCTGCGTCAGAGAATAACTGAGATATTTGAATTGAGCGCAACATACCTATAAATAGTTTTTTTTCCAGGCAAGCAATGACTCCTGTGGAATAGACCTCTTTAGCCAGGGCGGTTTGTTTTCCCATTGTACAACACGTGGTATTCTCTGGAGAATTTTTCTTTTGTCCATCTTAAAATTATTCATTCATATACACGGGACTATTTGAAAATTTGAAAACAAGAATTCTCAAGAGTATCATCACGTGGTCTACAATGGGAAAACAAACCGCCCAAGCTAAAGAGGTCTATTCAGCGACGAAGAAATGACGGTTCTTAAAAAAAAGAAAAAGAATGCCTTCCAAACAATGTCTTCTTAAATAAATAATCACCATGTTCCTCAAGCAAACTAATATGAAGAGGAAGAAGACACAATTTTGTTTATGGTGGCCAAATAAAGCGTTAAAATATCCTGTTGATTGCGAAATATTGACATTTTTCTTACTAAGGCGACGATTATGCCATATATAAATAATCGCCATGTTCCCAGTAAAGAACGTCTGAAGAATATTAACTACACCTTGTTTTTTGCTCGCTATTTTATCTATACAAATAAGTTACATGATTATTCTCTGCTAATAACAGATTTTGTCAGCAAAACCTCCTCTAAGTACAGGCTAGAAAATTTAAATTAAAACGTACATGTAATGATGCTCCTGTTTTGGTCTCTGTGTTACAACACGAAAACACGAAACACCACAATGACGAAATGGCATTGCGGGTTTGAGAGCATAAACGTAGCATATGGGTGTCTACGGGGGTTAGCCCTTGCAATTAGTGAGAACTAAACATTGTTGAGTCAGTCATAGCGGGGTTCCGGCGGCCTGAAGGGCCCCCAAGCATGGCCCCATACCCATGTAGAAAACTGAAGGAAGCCCATGAATTGATTTTCTCTTGGTTAGCATGGCTAGCTGTATTGCTTTTGAGCAAGTACGCACGACGGCGGCGACGACGACGACGGAGTCGCGTAAGATGGCGGCTGACAGAGGTTGAGAGAGACATGCAGCCTTGGTTTACCGTGTACTTCTTTGATATTGGACATCCATGTTATGATCAATTGACAAGTCAAAACAAGATATCTGCTGACCAGTATCACGTGACCATATCGCGGGCTCAAGTCTACAACTCATAGAGGTCCAGTTTTTTTTTACAGTTGAGCGCTGACCAAGTGCCGGTTTTCGATTGGATCGCGGGCTGATGTCAGGTTAACTCGTTGAAAACAGGGCAGGATTGTTGAGAAGCCGGTTAATCCTACCTCAGGATTAAAAGTTATTCGAATTACAACTTTTTCTCTTATATAAATTTTTTTTTTTTCTTGCTGCTTTGTTTTGTGTATATGGTGATTATAAAACTCAAAACAGAATACTAAACAATAAACAGAAAACCTCACCGCAAATTTACAAAACTCGAATAAAAAAATCTACTTTTTCCTGGATTTGCTTAATCGGGAACTAAGCAACCCGGCCAAGGAGCTACGCTTTTAGGCTGGCCTAAATCTATATATTATTTAGGCTATATAAGTGACCGCTATTTACGGCTAACCTTAGTGCGATTTCGTCTAAATCAGTTATTACGAAGATCTACACCACGTTTTGAATTGCGTACTTTGTTCAAGGCTTTGGTGACAACGCTGCCAGCTACTGTTATCGTTTATTCCTTGTAACTACAAGTAGTCATTCAGAGCTAGGTACTGGTGTGTCCCATTTGTTCTAAACATGGCGCTAAACTATCTTCTAGGTAGGGATTCACATACTCCCTTTCGAAGCTTTTTGAACAATTGACGTTTAGTTTTTGTACATGATAAACTTCTTTGTTGCTGTATTTGTTGTTACTGATAATCTAATAAGCTAAATATCAAAGCTTAAACTCAAGATAACTGGTAATATTGATAAATTAGACGCCAAAACTTGTGAAATTTTTATCCCCAAACGATTTTCTCCGATCTTAGCTGCTTTGAATCAGCAGTCGAACCCCTGGAGTTGAACTCAATTAAAAGTGGCACAAACCAAGCTATCACACGGTTTTAAGGACCAACAAACTAGTCAGTACATGCCACACTGAATTTGTTTGGTAAATTCCGCCACTTCTGCCCTTCCAGAGATATCGTTTATTCAGTTTTTACAACTTTTCAGTTGCAGTATTATGACATCATCACTAATCTTATATGCATAATAGAAAAAAAAAAATATCTCTAAAACGAAAAAAAGGTATTTCAAAACGAAAAACGCCATTCTTCTGGATTTTTAAAGGCTTTTCAAATATTATAAAGCAGAAAATATTTTTTCGTGTCATATACGCTTTAAACGCTAGAACGTTAGCCTTTCATTTGAATAGTCACGCTATTAAGGTTTCTACCACAGAGTTGAAAGTCAACACATGAAATAACTGTTCGGCAACTTATATTTGATGGTAAAATACCTAAAAGTCAGATTCACTTGTACAGCACAAACAACATCAAATGGAAGTACTGCTGAATAAATTTTACGCGAGTGCTCGCTACCTAGAGTTTCATAGAGTTTCATACGCTGACTTTTTTTCTGTCTTAAGAGAGAGAGCTCTAATCTAACACTTGTTCTTCTTGCAGACGTTCTTCCTCCAACATTTAGTGATACGTGTCCAACGAGCCCGTTACTGGTGTATGCAGAACGTGGTATATTTTCAGCCCAAGTAAACTGGAATGAGCCTGTTGCTACTGACAACTCAGGACGTACACCTTCCCTGACGTCAAATTACAAACCACCTCAAAGATTCAGTCAGGGAACCCACGTGATCACATACACAGCTGTTGACCAATCAGGAAACAGGGCTATTTGTTCTTTTGCTGTTGAAGTATTAGGTATGAAAAAGGTTATTTCTTGATGGTTTTTACAGCAAGGTGTTTATTATACCATATATGCTAACCCGCCTTTTTTTATGTCACCAGTTATTAACTGTACGCCACTGACAGTTAATTTAGGAGGAGCACTAAGGATGGGCAACTGCGGTAATCATTTTGGAGCTCAGTGTAACTTCACTTGTGCCACTGGTCATCACTTGAATGGCTCGTCAACGGTTACGTGTGTTGCCCGCGGTAACAGACCTCCAGGAGCTTGGGATAATCCTTTACCAAGCTGTCAAGGTATAACTGAATAGGCACAAAAAAATATAACACAAGTTAGTTTGCTACACTTGAGTATAGTTTTAAAAGATAAGGAAGAAAAGCAGATAAGCAGAAATTTCGGCAAACTATCCAAAGTTGAGGTAACTTTTCGCTTTGTTATTGTCGACCGATTGCAGCATATTGATAGGCAATTACTGTGTACGGATCAAAAACAAAGCTACAAAAATTTGCATTCTTCGTACTGGTAAATCATCATGGAGAGTCATTCGAAGAGATCTTGAAAAGAGGTTTAGTATAGTATGCAATTAATGAACGCATTTCTCCTTCACTGTTGTTTTGAAAGAAATGTCCATTTTACGGACGCTAACAGCCTGGGAATTCTCGATTTGTTACTTGGCCTTTCGGTTGACTGGCAAGGGCACTCTTCTTTCAGCACAACCTCGGTTACTAACTATAGATCTTAATCGTTTGTTTTTCTTGATCTGTTCTAAGTTTCTACTTTAGCTATGTTTCGTTCCTTAAAGACAAAGATCATAGAGCAAAACAACAACAAATACAACAACAAAAACAACAAAAAACACGGCCAGATTACGACCTCCGGGGTGCGTGTGTTTTTGTTAAAATCCACAAGTACATAGGTAGTTCACCAGTTTGTAAGCTCAACAATCTTAGTGCCCTCGTTGTGGCACGTAGGCCTCGTTTACTATATATCTAGAGTCTCTCCTTCCAGTACAAAAAAGTGATGCGATCAATTAACTGTGTAATTTCGTCACCTATAGTTTTTTGTATGGGCCTCGGAGCATCGATCGTCTGCGCTCGGAGTTGGAATAGCCTGATGCATCTTGAAAATGTCAATCTTATCACTTAATAGAGCGAAAAAATGTACAGGCCATAAAAAACTTCTAAGTTTTTATAGCAACGGCGAACACAAGATCGGAAAAATGCTTGATGGCCTCTGGCTTTACCTGTGCACAGAGTAGCCCACTTTTTCGTTTCTGGCCGAGTTTCATCGAGATAGAGATATTGAAGAAAGAACAATATTGTATGCTACGCATACTGTATTGCTGCAGTCTCCAACAACACATCCACCTTGCATTCTGCAACGATGGACACGCGTGAAAAACGCAGTGCGCATGCGTGCCTTCCCTGCTTCCGGCGCGAATTTGCCAGTGCCTCCCCCCATCGAAATTATACGCGATACCAAAACAAACTAGATTCCGGCCGCGAAATTCAAAAAAGTAAGCTCCACACACAAAAGATAAGTTAAGAATTTCACGAGCACAAAGTTTACTAATTGCTTTATTTTCTCTCTTTTGCACCACATACTTTCCTCCTTGCACCAAAGGCGAAAATCATGTTTGGAAGTTCCCGCTCGCTCTGGCAGCACTTCGCCGTAACCATTGTTGCCTTTTTTGGTCGTCATGTCGCTGAGCTCGGTCAATGCGAACAACGAAAACGATCAATGCATGCTAAGTGGAAAAACAAGGACGGAAAAACCTTGTACTGGACGACTTTACCGGCTGTCTGAAGCTCTCAGCCGTGTCGCTGGTTTGCCGGTAAATTCCATGTTTGCCGGCGACATTGGGATGAGTTGCGAAGAAAGGACGTGCGCTGCTCCTGTCCAACACACGACAGAAAAACTCCTTCTGGCCTGGATTCAAAGCCA
>JAHPZR010032342.1:0-7500 GCA_019787425.1 Platygyra sinensis | reverse complement strand
AGTAACGAAGTAACGAGAAACCGAGTAACGGGTAAAAAATTGAAAGGGTCAAAAATTTCAAAATCGTTTTAAAATGCGTAAAATCGTTTGAAAGAGTTATAATTAAATTAAAGGCCTCAGAAGCATGTTTGCCAAGGCACGGAAAGGCGTTTCGCTTTGTTTTTGATTCATGTAACATCCACCTATATCATTCCATGTTCACCTCAGATTCCACGCCGTAGAAAGGACCCGAAAGTATAAATTTTTTCTTTCGTTCGCCAAGGTTTTCAAAATTATACGCAAAGCTAAGCAGCCCAAGTTTTAAAACTCTAAGATTTAAGGCCAATGCTCAAGACTACAGCGGCTCAAATTAATCATGAAATTAAATATAATGTTCGTCAGGTCAGGTCGTGGAGGTAAATCTATCACCTGACGGTCGCTGAGGTCGAATAACTGAGTTCCGTCTTCAGAGCTAGCAGACATCAGCTTACGATAATCACCAGTAGGAAGAAGTCTTTTCGGCTGTTTTCAAGGTTATGATGATTACGGGAATTTATTTCACATTTCAGGACGGAAGAGACGGAAGGTCCAGAAGGTCATGCACTGCTGTTCTGAGACTACCGCAACGGAGTTTTCATTTTACATTTTGCCTAGCCTGTCTAGATACCTGGCAGCCGGGAAGTGCTTTTAATACTACTTACCCGGCAGTCTGGAATTGTTCTAGAATTTCCACGGAAAAACTAACCCAATCGTTCATAAAACTGTAGATCTTGTTTAGAAATGTCAAGTGATTTCAATTGTAATTTTGGCTTTGTTGTGGAGGAAATTGTCGTGCCTGGGCATACTAGAAGATCTTGAAGTTTCGTGACTGACTCAGCCTGTCGATAAACTCTCATACACTAATTTCTACAAACGGATTAAAGTTGGAACACTGTGAGAGTATTCGATATTTTTTCAGAAAGGCGAAGCGATTATAAGAAGGTTTAGCTAAGGTTTAGCTCGCAGTAGAACTTCGTCGCTTTCAACGCTTACTTCCTTTTGGCGCGAAAATCCTTTGTCACGCAACTGAAGTGTTACACCGGACTTTCGTCACCGAACGCTGAAGCGTTTTATTATAGCTATTTGTCCAATTGTACAAGTTTGCCGAGGCAATTATTGAGGCCAAAACACGCTTGGCATTTCTACTCCGACATCTCAGCAGGTTCAAGGGGAAATTTTGGTGGAAAGCGGGAAGAACGTCTGACTGCCGAGTGACACAAGGTTCGTACAATTTGTGAAAACCAACACATAATTTAAGGTCCGGTAATACGGGCAACATTTCTCTTCAACTTGTCTCGCAACATTGTTGCGGTGTAAGTTGAAAACCTATGTTACGCGTATTACCACGTTTGTGACCAACTTGTCTGGCAGCAAAATACAGTGTTGCAAGTCTGCGGAATTTTACACGTATAATTGGCCAATGGTGTGTAATTAAAAATGGATCCTTCTTTCATATAATTTAGCGCTTCGAGGAGCTTCCATTTTGATTTCTGGTCGTCATTTAATTTCCTCTTAATTTTCTGTGCAGCAAATTCTCTCAATATGACGCTCAGTTTCGTTTCAGATAGCTAGACGAAAAGTTAAATTTTTGCGACATTTCTTCCAACCCTTTTGCCATTTTTGCTACTTGTTTTGAAGGGAAAAACGACGTGTCCCAAAGAATATGAAAGCCCTCGAGGTCTTGGTACAGGGCAAAGTTATGACTTAAATTTCCGAGAGTTACTGATCTACTTCGAATTCAGGCTGTCTTCACGATCCGCCAGGTTTCTAATTTGCCGTGTTGCTGGGCTTCGCGAAAGCCAATCACAAGCGCTGAATTTAAATTTGCTGCGAGACAAAGTTGAAGCTTCAGTGCTAATACGAGCAGCAAAACTAGGATTTGTTGCAGAAAGTAGAACTCGAGTCTACTTTGCGCAACATGTTGCCTCAACTTGCAACACTGTATTTTGTTGCCAGACAAGTTGGTCACAGAAGTGGTAATACGCGCAACAAAGTGTTTCAACTGGCAATGCAACAATGTTGCGAGACAAGTTGAAGAAAAATGTTGCCCGTATTACCGGACCTTTAGGGCGCGTTCGTTTGGGATCAATCCGGAATAAGAATAACTGGAATAATGCGAGTAAGCGTTTGTTTGGGAGCTATTCTCATTCCGGAATACCTGGATTTCCATTCCGGCTATTCTACTCCCAGGAGCAGAATAGCCGGATATATTCCGGAATATATTCTTATTCCGGAATATCCCAAACGAACGCACCCTTAGAATCGCTTCGCATTTCTCAACAAATATCGAATACTCACCAACTGTAATAAATTTCAGGGTTCCAACTTCAATTTTTGTAGAAATTATTCTATGACTATCAAGCTCGAAAATTTAATCAACCA
Source organism: Platygyra sinensis (assembly GCA_019787425.1). Classification (NCBI taxonomy): domain Eukaryota; kingdom Metazoa; phylum Cnidaria; class Anthozoa; order Scleractinia; family Merulinidae; genus Platygyra; species Platygyra sinensis. Next base: position 5,100 of record JAHPZR010032342.1, on the reverse strand, counting down.
CAAAGCCAAAGTTATAATTGAAATCGCTTGACATTTCTAAGCCAAAGATCTACATTTTTAAGAAGGATTACGAGATTTTCCGTGGAAAATTCTAGAATAATTTGAGACTACCGGTCATATTGTAGTAAATAACACTTCCGGCTGCCGGGTATCAGACACAAATGTTTTCAGCTTATGGGTCGTCAAGCTTGCTTTGTGAATTGGTTTTGTAGTTCCTATTTATATATCAGTACTAAAAAACGATTTTAATCGATTCTACATATTTTTAAAAAGATTTGAGAATTTTTGACCGTTTGAAATTTTTTCTCGTTACTTCGGTTTTTCCGTTACTTCGTTACTCGTCTTACTCGTTTACTTCGTTTACTCTGTTTAGTAACAACCCACTTTTTATTTTATATCGCGCCAGTTCGCAAGTTGATTGAGGTGTTGAGGAAAGGAGTAACTTGTAATGTGGTAATGACTCACCCTTTTGTGACCTCTATTGTGGAGAAGACTGTATCTAAGACGCGATTGGGACGCCTTGGGAACGTGATGTGTCTTTACTACTAGTCTTCACGCCATTGTTAAACATTGTGCTTTTGGTGTTCGCGGTGAAAAAAAAAAAACAATGTCCGCGTGCAATATGTGTTATTGTTAAGCAGCATGAGAGGAGGGGTAGGTCCTTGGTAGAGCTACGTTGATAACGTAGGCGCGATGCGTTCGTGCAATGCGGATGGAACTTCGAAAGTTTAATACGGGGGGGGGGGGGGGGGGGGGGCTTGCTGAGATAGTCCTTCGGTAATCCGAACACAGGAAATATCAGTAGTATTCATGAAGAATAAGAGACTGGAATTCAGAGATGCAATTCCGGTTAGGACTCCCCTGTGGCAAGGCGGGAAAGCGGAGTGAAAGAGAGTTTCGGATGTAGTCTGGGCGTTTTGATTTTCGTATTGTGTCTACTTGGGAGGGGGACCTGTGCATTTCTGGCGGAAGGCGGGGACGTGTGTTGTCAGAGTCGACGGGTTGCACGGTACCCGGGGTGCCCGGCGTTACCTAATGAAAACCCCTGTTTTAGCAGCTTTTTTCGGACTTAGGAGACAAAAATTTGTAATGTACATTATTACTGTTCGAAGTTGAATTCAACTCTGGCAACAACCTGGTAAAGCCACGGGCGTTAAATGACTGCAAAAGCGGTAAAGAATAATATTGTTTGTGTTTTCTCATCATTTTTAACAATGACATCAGATTGAGTCGCCAAATTAATATTTTTTTAATATTTTGACCCTTCATTTATAAACTTTAAATAAACGATGTCTCGAAACCTTTGATCTTTGTGTTTGTGATTGTGAGTTGAGAGCGTTATGTTGATTGATTCGCTTGGGCGAAGACCGACGAGTACTGTGGCCGATATAGCAGTAATAATAACATTAATGACTAAATAAAGAGCAGTCTACACAGTGACTTCCTCACAATAACTGTATAAAAAGGTACACTATTCATTGTTTATTAAAAGCAAATTAAGTAAAAACACCAAGTGGATTTTCAAGCTTACAATACGATGCGGCCAGCGCTGCAATGATGTGCAGATTCAAGTAACTCAAATCTCTTCCATCCAAGGTGTACAGCTGAAGTGTAGAACAGATTCACTCTTCGAACTGAAAGACCACTTCCCAACTGTCCAACATTCAACACTTCTCATATTCTACAGCACAATTCACCGAGTTCCAATCATCTATACAAGGCTAAGACAACGCATTCTGAAGTGCATCAACATTCACTGACTGCAAATGCAAATTATTACTACTACGCGCGGGCTGTCTTATGGATACTGGGACGCGTAATAAAATTTTCTCATCCAGTCTCGTGCTACGACGTCACCAGATCACCTTGAAGTGAAAGAAGGGATACTTGAAGTCCTAAAATCGCCCAAAAAACACAACTGCCATATAAAGGCCATTAGAAATGAATCAATCGTATCAACTCGTCGTACGCTGACCGTTTTAGTATTCAAGATTTCTGGTTGCGCTTGAGAGAATGTCAAATGCTATTTTGGTTTTTCTTGTCAAATCGGCCTTTTTTTGACGTGTGCTAGGCGGTCCACGCTCCCAACAGCAATTGGGATATTACATTCTGTACACCTGAGTAGAAACCTGTTACATGTTGCTTGTGACATTACATTACAAGGAAGGTTTTTGACATTTTAAAATAGCGTTACTTAAAATATTTTGGACTAATTGGATTGTTGGAGCTTATAACCGTCAACAGTCACCACCGGCCTCCCAAACTCACGATTCGAGGAATCGATCAAATATTAATGATTTATGTACGCGTATCGAGTGAGACGTGACTGACTTACGTGCGCGGTGTTGTGTTACACATTGGGCCGTTGAGAATTTGAGCGCTCTACAAGGCATTGTATGGAATTTAAAATAACGAAGGATAAAATCGCACAACGAAATAAAATGTTACTTTTTTGGAATAAAACTAAGTAAATGAACTCACCTTGCCTTATTTCTGTTGTCCATTTGGCCTATTTCGTCGTTTTTGGGGGGTTTTCAGGTGTTTGTCTTAGCTTTCTATAGACGAAGTCAAGGCTGGACACTGCTGTCTCGAAAGACCTGATCCGAGAGGCCGTTTTCTCGCCGAAATTCGAATCCGCTGTTCGATTTTTCCCTCCAACGCAAAGAAGGATAGTCCATTGGTCCTCTTATCCGGTCGGCTTGGAAAAATCTTCAAACTTTCCCCTCCAATTCGAACAATTTCTGCTTCACTGCTGGAGGTTTCAACTGTTCAACGCACCGTGTGACCATCCAACATACTACGCCACAGTTTGAAATCAACATTAGCGACCGCTCCTTCGTGACAAAATGTGACTTACCAGACGGGTGCACAGTCAAAAATTTCCGTTAAAATACAATTCTCTCCCCAGACTGTGCACCCGTCTGGTAAGTCACATTTGTCACGAAGGAGCGGTCGCTAATGTTGATTTCAAACTGTGGCGTAGTATGTTGGATGGTCACACGGTGCGTTGAACAGTTGAAACCTCCAGCAGTGAAGCAGAAATTGTTCGAATTGGAGGGGAAAGTTTGAAGATTTTTCCAAGCCGACCGGATAAGAGGACCAATGGACTATCCTTCTTTGCGTTGGAGGGAAAAATCGAACAGCGGATTCGAATTTCGGCGAGAAAACGGCCTCTCGGATCAGGTCTTTCGAGACAGCAGTGTCCAGCCTTGACTTCGTCTATAGAAAGCTAAGACAAACACCTGAAAACCCCCCAAAAACGACGAAATAGGCCAAATGAACAACAGAAATAAGGCAAGGTGAGTTCATTTACTTAGTTTTATTCCAAAAAGTAACATTTTATTTCATTGTGCGATTTTATCCTTCGTTATTTTAAATTCCATACAATGCCTTGTAGAGCGCTCAAATTCTCAACGGCCCAATGTGTAACACAACACCGCGCACGTAAGTCAGTCACGTCTCACTCGATACGCGTACATAAATCATTAATATTTGATCGATTCCTCGAATCGTGAGTTTGGGACGCCTGTGCAGTCACATACGAGCTGGCGCGCCCGTGCGTAACAAACACTCCGATATATAAATGAACACTAATTAATGTGACCAGAACCCAAACCCAAAGCAAAATGCCAAAACAAGGTAAGAAAAATTGGACGCAATTTGCAACCCAGGCTATGCCGGAAGTTTAACTTTTTTTATGCTTGATTTTTAGTGATATTTAGGATCGGTAAAGGGAATTTCCCATAGCAAAGTGTTTTTAAACGCGTTTTTGGCTATTGAATCAACAGTTAGATGTCGAGAGGATAATAACAAACATCACGACACTATTTTTGTAACTGTAGAACCGAAAAAAGTGAGAAGTGAGTCAAGTGTTTAGAAAAAAAAAGTACCCAGTCTGCACGGTCTGCACAGTCTGCATGGTCTGCACGGTCTGCAGTCTGCGAGTCGCATGGTCTGCGTGTGGGGGTGACCCGACGCCTGACTGTTGTCGGGCACCCCTGAAATCCGGAATCCGGAACCGGAAAGAACGGAAAAAACCTGAATTCCGGAATCCACTTATCAAAGAAAACAAGTTCTTCAAATAAGTGAAAAAATTACTGTGTGGACTTTTGCCTCTAAAAACAAGAGAACAAGTAAAAGTCCCTCAAACAAAAATTCCCTGTCTGTTATAATTTGCATAATAATAGTCTGCCACGCGGTCTGCACAGTCCTGCATGGATCATGCACGGTCTGCAGTCTGCAGGTCAGCATGGTCCTGCGTTTGGGGGTGACCCCACGCCTGACTGTTTGTCGGGCAAAACCCTGAAATCCAGAATCCGGAAACCAGGAAAGAACGGAAAAAACCTGAATTCGGAATCCACTGATCAAAGAACACAAAGTTCTTCAAATAAGTAGTAAAAAAGTATACTGTGTGACTATTGTGCCTCTAAAACAAGAGAACAAGTAAACGTCCTCAAACAAAAATTCCCTGTCTGTTATAATGTTGTTGGTAACGCGTTTATTTTTAGTTGAGGGCTATGATTATGGAAGAATCTAAGGGCCTGTAACCTGGAGGAAGGGTGCCCTGGCTAACTGGGCTTACCTCGGCTAGAAAGGCTGACACACAGCCCGCCTTTACATGCAACTTCACCTAACCGGGACAGTGGAGTGGGTTTGCTTGAGTTAATCTTCTAAGGACACGCTAAAGCACAACTGAAACAAACAAAATGGCTCGACCAAGCAACAAACTCTTTCTTCATCTTCTTTTCAGCTTCCTGCACAGGTATAGGCCCTGTTCTCTGCCTTAAAAACTCATCTATTATCATTGATTTCGTCAGATTGCCTGTCCATTCTGTTTCGGCCAAGATAACACTGGTTTAATTGTAACTAGTGAAATATTCACCTTGACGTTTTTGCCATGTTTTTCGCAGCTTATCTCGACCTCAGTTAGCTGGGATAGCCTCAGCACCCACCGGTTTACACGGTAAAAAGCTGTCCCGCCTAGGGTTAGGCGGGCTACCCTGTCTAGCATTTAAAACGCTTTCAAGTGCGGTTCTAAAGAAACGTGTGAGAAGTTTAGCCCTCGCCGGGTAGCTTGGTTAGCCCAGGGCACCCTCCACC
>JAHPZR010032337.1:5000-12230 GCA_019787425.1 Platygyra sinensis | reverse complement strand
TACTTTAGTAACCAGCAAAGTTTCAGCATTACAGGTGTAATATCGGCTGAGAAAATGTAAGTTGAAATTAAAAAATTAACAGACGTTGTATGACTGGGGGTATAATACATCATACAATGTCTGTAAATTTTTCTAATTTTCAACTTACATTTTCTCAGCTGATATTACACCTGAAATGCTGAAACTTTGCGGGGTTATGAAGTAAATATGCTCTCTCTAGTGCTGGCATACCAGGGTATGTTTCTGATTTAGCTAATTTTAAATCTTATTTGAATTTCGGCCTCCACTTGGAAGGGTCTGTTGTGCAGCTTATTTCATTAGTGTACATGTTTAGAATTATCGTAACAGTGCAAGATATTTTAAATACATATATCAATTTTTGTGCAAGTTTGCAAACTTTTTACTGGTTATTCTTATTTAAATATTGTTCTCAGGGTAACAAGAAAGGTCCCATCAAACGGTGGGATTTTGAAACAGAAGAGGATTATCACAGTTATATGGAAAACAGAGAGGCCCTTCCAAAGTAAGTAAAATAATATTCATTTAGCTGTTAGATCTTTAAGTTCCAAATTATTACTGGTATGTCATTCTGGGGCTTTAGTAAGGTGCTAAGCAGGAAGGCAATTTTAATTTCACATTATAACTTGTAAAGTTTACATAGCCTCCAAATCCCTTTGCAACTACAGTCAAACCTCTGGTTGCAACCACCTCTCATTTTTTTTATTTTATTCCATTTAATATAGCACTTAACTATTAAAATATTCTTAATTGCTTTACAGTATGTACAAGAAACAAGATATATATATATATACAATAAATAAAACAAAGAAAAAATAATAATAGTAATACCAAATAAAAATTACAAATTTAAAGCTTTCTTTAAAAGATGAGTCTTCACCTGTACTTTAAAGGGCTCAGTCATGGTTTAAAGATTTGAAAAGTTTAGCTAAACTTTTCAAATTCATTGTTTGCAATCCGTGTCAATCTTCTCCTTGTTCCTTTATAGTTTATTATTATCTCTTTGATGTTTTTCTATCTTTGTAAAGTATTATTTTCAGGTTCCTTCAATTTAACAGTAATTTGTCGATGCTCCAAAATAACTCAAAATACCGTGATGAGCCCCTTTAAAAGAGTCAAGGTTCTACAGTTGCTAAGGCTAGATGGCAAAGCATTCCATACCTGTTGGTCCAGCATGGGAAAAGGCTCGGTCATTACCATTAGGGATTACAAAGGTCTTGTTAGCACAAATGAAAACAATTATTCTTAAAAAACACAACAAACGCTAAATTAAGTTTTCAGAACATGTTTTGATGTAAACTAAAACTCCCTATAAACAACAGTAGATAAATTTAGAAATGCAACAACAAACTGACATGCTCAACTTGTTTGTTGAGTTCAAGTTTCAACTGTTCAATATGAAAACTCTCTTTTGTTTTAAGTTGAGGGTAAGTGCTGGCATGATGGAGAATCTTAAAACAAGAGATATCACACTTATCCCTACAACCTTTAGAAGCACTAAGATGTTTAAAAATGTGGGAATTTCGGAACAAAAACTCCAACATTCATAAATTATTGACTATTGAATTATAAAGCTTCATTGTATATGAGTAGTTATATATACCGACCATTTTGTAAATCTTTACTATATATTCATAATGGCTGATGATGATGTTTGAAACATCAAACAAGCAATGTTTCATAATCAGATCACAAGTTGTATCTAGCTCTACAACAAGTAGTTCAGAAAAATATTGTGGTGTCAGGCCGTTCAGCATTTTAAAACTAAAAGCGCAGTTTTAAAATCTACTCTAAATTTGACTTGCAACCAATGAAGTTCCCTAAGTACCGGAGTAATATGGGCCGAACTTAGGAATTAAGCATGTAACCTGAGCCGCCACATTGAGAACTTTTTTGAAGTCAGTCATATTGATATGGCGGAAGCTTATACAAAAGAGAGTTGAAATAATCTAAATCCATAAGCCCCCATCCCCTCATAAGCTACTACCTCTCCTTGGCGACCAGGTTTCCCAAAATACCACGAGTTCCCAAATTAAATCACTGTATTTGAGCCTAGTCTCTTGTAAGCCACCACGTCTCGTAAGCAACCTGCAACACTTTTTAGAGCTAAAAGTTGTAATTTTTGTTTTTGTTTTTAACTTCCAATAAGTGACCACTTGACTGATATAGAGCAAAACATTGGATAATAAGGTGTTGTAACATTACCCAAATTGATACATTGTAGTACCCAAGTGCAGCTCGCTTCCTCAGCATGGACGTTTTTACATGAATTGAAACATTTCACAACATGCGGGCAGCAGTCATCTTCAGTTACCTTCGTGTCTAATGAGATAGAATTTTAGAACCCAATATGATCTAAGCTCTCTTAAAAGGCGACCACCACGCGTAAGTGACCACCAAGGCTTGACATTTTGGGGGTCGCTTATGGGAGGTTTGACTGTATTGGATAAAGCCAAGAAAGCTTATCCCCTCCTGCCTAGCCTTCTTGCCCCCTCCTCCTCCACAACACACAAGAAATGGTTCACTACTTTTGTTACAGCAAGTGTGCTCTTAAGCTGTATCTCTTTTCTCGCAGAGCTGCTTTTCAGTTTGGTAATCAAGATGTCTGATGAAGGCGCAAACCCACGGCGTGCCGGCCCTAAAGATGAGTAAGGCTAAGCTAGAAGGGATTGGCAGAAAGTAAAATAAGCCGAGGTAGGGGCTTAATTTTGCACATGAGAAAATGAACTTTTCTATGGTGGACCACATACTTTCTACCTACTGTATACATTTTTATATGTCTTGGCTGAAATATTTTTCTATGGTCTGCCATAGACTAAGTTAGGTCTATGTTTTTGATAACAGTGGCCCTAAGTCGTATTACTCTTCTGATCTTGCCTCTTTGAAAATTATATGACTTATTTCCAAAATCAAGGAAGGAGTCACTTTTAACAAATGTGTCCCAAAATATGATTGAAAAAAGGTAGAGTTTCTATAGCCTCTACAACCTGTACTGCCTCCGTATGAGCAAGTACAGCAAGACAGTACAGTACATAATCATAATAATAAGAGTTAAGCCCGGTATTGGTATTCGGGTCGGTAATAGTTAAGGGGGGGGGGACCCCCCCCCCCCCAGCAAGTACAGCAAGTACAGCCCGAGGATTTCACTCCTTACTCTACTGTTACTCACTCTACTGTACTCTACTGTACTCTACTCTACTCTACTCTTACTCTACTCTACTCTACTCTACTACCCCATAACTTACTACTACCCTACCCTACCCTTACCCTTACCCTACCCTACCCTAACCCTACCCTACCCTACCTACCTACTTACCCTACCCTACTGTACTCTACCCTACTCTACTACACTGTACTCTACCATTACTCTACTGTACTCTACTGTACTCTCTAACTATATCTACCTACTGACCCTACTTCTACTAGATACTGTACTCTACTATCAGAATCAGACTTGAGACCATTCTTCAAGTGAACATCTTTAACAGTATTTTTTAAAATCACAACAATTCAATGTGCGTAATTTCAGGTATATGAAGTAACATAATACTTATTATACTGGGGGAAAACTGTAGTATTTCATTTCCCATGATTTTGTATATATATATAACTGTCAAAAGTCTTGTAACAATTTTTTGCTCTTTTTGGCAGATGTGACTAAAGAAAAGGAGATGAAGGGTAAAGTGGTAACAAACTAAAGTACTGTGAAGAAACGATCTCTTAATTAACCATGGAATGATCATTATTTAACCCTGGTTAGAGAATGTTTTAGGAGACTGTTATACAGCGCTCCAAGCTGCGACCATTTTGGTCCCCATGGCGAGTGGAAAAAATATTTGGCGACCAAAACTCTGGCGAAAGTGGCCAATTTGCGACCAGCAGATCAAAAGAGGAACTTACTTGAAAAATTATCAATAACAGGACGAACTTAATCAATAGTACAAGCGGCGGCATCACCTGTCTTTCTCTTTTCCCCTCTCGTCGTTCAGAAACTCGACATGAATGCGTAAACTTACTGTAGCAAAGTAAAGTGTTCGCGCCGTTCGGCGCATTAGCCCTCGTGTACTATGTCATGAAGTGTCTTTCCCCTTTTTGGCGACGTGTAATATTTCATGAAGTGTCCTCCCCTTCACGTTTTCTTTTTGTTGGCGACTGATTCCTTTTTATGGCGACCATTTTACAATTAAGGTCGCCAAAAGGCGACTTTTGGAAAAAGTCAGCTTGGAGCGCTGTTTTATAATGATTATTTTAAATAATTCATGTCATACTCAATTTATACTTGTTTTGGAGAAAGCATGCTGTATCTATTGATGATTAGTTTCGCTGAGCTACAATGAGTGCTCTGAAGTATTAAAAATATTATTATTGTTGTCAAGAATATTGCAAGAAGGAAACAGTAGCATGAGATTTGTTTGTTTGTGATGATGACCATACTTAGGACACCTTATGATTCTTGACATAAAGTGATTATTCTAAATTGAGTCTGAACAGCGCAAACAAGTCTGGGTTCATTGCTTGCTCGATAGTGTCACACGAAATACTGTCGACATTCCTCAGACCAAGGTCATGATAATGCAAATAATGGTCTGTTCGAAAATGGGAATACTTAGTTAAGATCAGTTTCACCAGATATCAGACCATGCATTTCAAAGTTCAGTCAGTGATTGCACTGAACTATCTTTGATCAGAGTGGATCTGGCTTCAAGCCTTTGCTGGTGTCATTGTCTTGTGTTTGCAGGCAAAACACTTTTCCTCTTAGTGCCATATAAATGGATACTTCAAAATTAAATGCTGGGATCAACTCTGCAATGGACTAGCATTCCATCCAGGACATCTATGCAGTAATCTTGCTACTCATTTCATGCTATAGAATGGAAACAGAAGATGAGAGCTGGCCTAATGGGCTGTTATGCATGTGAACCTAGACTTAACTGCAAAAATAAACACATTGAATTATACTAAGTGAGAAGTGCAGGGGCCTCGTAGTGGACTCATCTCTGGATTGTGTGGCTAGGGGGCAGACATTGCGTTGTGTTCTTGGGCAGGACACTGTACTCCCAGTGCCTCTCTCTACCCAGGAGTATAAATGAGTACTGGTGAATGCTGGGAGTAACTCTGCAATGCACTAGCATCCTATCCAGGGGGGAGTAGAAATAATCCTGGTCACTTCATGCTATAGAAACTAGGATAAGCTGCAGTCTGATGGGCCACTTGGTTCATATGCAGACTTGACCTTTTTTTACCATACCAAATTATAATTAACTATTAGACTAAAAGCCTGAGTTTTCTATGAGCAGATAGTCAACGAGGTGCAGCCGAGTTGACTATCGCTCACGTAGAAAACTTGGGCTCGTAGTCTAATTGTTTTAGTATAAATTTACCGTAGTCTCATTGCATAAAAAGAAAAAAATAATGTGAAGTAACGCATAGAAAAGAACTGTTTTATTATGTCACGTCAGGTTCAAACATGATGCGCGATGTGCACTGATGCGTAACTGTTTTCTATCAGCAGATAGAAAACGGTAACATAGCCAATCAAATTCACGGATTCACAATAGACTATGGTAAATTTATACTAATAAAAATTATGCTTGTCTTGGTTTGGATTGGTAGGGGGCATGATGGCTTAACAGTTCAGGTACAAGAGGTCTCCTAGATATGATTGATTTTTCTCATTTAGAGACCAGAGATAATGGGTCAGCACCTATATGAACCCATTTGCCTTGTTCTATCTCATACTTTTTTACAAGTAACACCTGAACCAAGATTCACTATTTTGCAACTTTCTGTTGTGTCAATTTTGACCTGGGGTGCTTACCATTTCAAAAAACCATCCGGTTGGAAATTTCAGGCATAAACATAAAACAATTAAATGCAAAGTTACGGGAGTGGGAATCACTATAAAATATATCCACATCAGCTAGAGAGACTTTAAAGAGCAGAAAAATAGCATCACCTCATATCACAGCCCATATTTTCTGAAGCTTCCCAAACGGAATGGCACGAACCATTTGATTTTCCAACTGGAATTTCTTGTTTTCCCGTGTAAGTACCCCTGCTGTCTCGGTCTGTGTTAAATTTTAAAGGGGCACAGCAGGGTATGAATAATTTGAATAGTTGAATTGAGTATAATGATTGTTTTTCCATGATGTTTCAGGAAAGGTGACCACTCTGATAGCAAGAGAAGAAAACATTAAGTCAACTGACGGCAGCCTCTGTAATTTTTAGAATGATTATTATAAAAATTATTGTGTACCTCTATAAAACCACATGCATATTATTACCATCTGACTTCACCATGTTTTGTTGTGTAAAGATGAATAAGCTTTTATTATTTATTAGTTTCCATGTTCTAAAATAGCATGCTAACTGTCTAGTGTGTGCATTGTCACGCAAGAAGAAATAAAAATCAAAAACTATGCGGTGGATAAAATCAAGAAATTGTGATTTTAAAGATGATAAATAAAGGAGACAGTTCTCCATGTTTAAGGTGTGTGCATTGTCCCATGCAAAGTTATAGAGCTTAGTATGGAGTCACTATGTTAGAGGACCTCCTCGGGCTTTAAATATGGCAAGAGGTATTTAGTTTAAACATCTGGAACTTACTTTAGCTATCTAGTCAACTGATTTCTGAACCAAGCCAAAAAACATTTACACATTCAAGAACTTGTCCTAATACTTAATCTCTTAAAATGGCTATAAGTCATGAAATAAGTGTATATTTTTCAACAAACACAATCTTCGCTTTGTCACACACTGCCATAACTTCCAAATTCCAAATGTGCAGGTTTCCAAACTAAGGTTGCAATTGAGCTGGAAAATTTTAAACAGATATAAATTTAATTCCTCTTATGCCTGATGAGGATAGAACCTTTAGTTGCTCTTTCGTTTTGATGGCATCATGTGTACTCACTCTATACCACCATTGACAAAGTTTTTCTTAGGGTTGTTAAAATCATTTTGGACACTTTGGTGGCTTTTGAGTAAAGATTGTTCTGAATTAAAGACTATCTTGGTGACGGCATTAATGATCGTTGTAATTATATGCACATCAGCTGTGAAATTGATGTGGGAAAAAATTTAGGGTTGAATGGGGTTTGAATCCCTCTCAAGCCTGAATTGTTTTTTTCAGGCTTTGATTCCACAACTGCTTAAATTATGCAATAAACATTGATTTGTGCATATCTAACCAGCGAGCAGGCTCACATTGGA
>JAHPZR010032336.1:25000-75386 GCA_019787425.1 Platygyra sinensis | reverse complement strand
CACAAGAATATTATAGTTTCAATTAAACAATACATGGTTTATTAGGTTTACATGTAGTGTCACTGGGTCAAGGTATATTATACTGCCTGGAGTCAATCTTTACATTTTCCCCTCTGTTTAGATAGATATTTTAGATATGCACATTCTGAAGACCAATACAGCCTTGATATTACAGTCTTGGGAAAAACCCTTAACAAATATCACACAGCATTAACAATAGACCCGACTAGCCTGGGCGAACACAATTATTTCAAACAATAATTCTACAATACAAGACCCCTGGGTGGCATACGGAAAACAACATTATTGCTTTACAGGATTATTTGTGTATTTTGTTGGTAAACTAATGCTAGATAACAACACAACATATTTACTCAGCTTATCTACTTGTGAGCTATGTGGAACATCTTTGGATTTGATGCTCAGGAATTTTGGACAAGCCTTTTGAACCGTGGATAACCTTTATGGTAATTTGCTTGTATTCTCCCAGAAGTCAAACACTACCTTGTAAATAAGCCCATTGGCAGGCAATAAAGTTCTATATCATGTCCCTGTGAAGTTGGTAGTAATTTAGTTTTGAACCGACTGATATTTTTAGAGACAGGGATTCAAATCGAGAAATTTGGAAATAACGACACGTTCAGCAAAAGTAAACAAGAATTAATCTAGCAAGGCTCAAAATAAATCTGCATAGCAAATATCTGGGGCAATAAATTGTTTTCACCACCTGCTAACCCGACAGAGAAGTGATGCATATCCATTGTTGACCTTCATTAGAGCGTAATTAATTGAATAGAGTGAAATTGCAACATTTGACAACAAAATGGTCATACATTCCTATGACATTCTGGGGTTGCTTCTGTGGTGAATTAGAAAAACAACTTCCAGCAAGATCTTTTAAATCCCATCAAATAAATGTCACGACACAAACTAATCTCATTTCCCTGACAAAACATAATTTGTTTAAGCCTGGAAATCTACATAAGGTCTGAAGAATCTTTCAGCCAGGACATAGGTGCAGAAAACTTCAAACAATTTTCATAAAGCCACAGAATTTGCCATTGGTGACTGTTTGTAAAAGTATGTGCAAAGTTTAACCAATAATCACCGTGGAGAAATGAAACAGATAAATAATTCAATTACTTTTGGCAGTGTGCCACAGATTAGCCAACTAAGTAGAATTCTTGTGCTCAAAAATTCTTGAGGTATGTTTTTCCTTAGTTCTTTTCAAAAATCTGATCAGAAATGGAAAATACAGTGGTAACAATAATCTAAACTAAGATATCGCCCCACGAGGGTAAAATATTTTACCTTCATAGAATATCATACTAAAATATACGTCTAAACAGTTTCAGAGTTTGATATCAATTTATTTGACGTCAAAACAATAAAGCAGCAAGGGCATTTTCAGAAAAATAAAATTATAAACTTCAATATCGGTCGAAGTTTCAAACTGTGAATTTCCTGAAGTTTCTCTTGGATTGGAATGCGACCGATATGCTGTTTCCGCGAGACATGGATATCGATATTTCAGTGAAAGCTCCACGCAATAATTATAAATAACCTCGATAAAATGAAGACGGGAAAGAAGAAACATCGAATTGTATAAAAATCAACGAGTTTCCCGTGATTTTGCGAAGTACGAGCGACCAGTAACGACATAATGTGCTTGGAGAGGAACAACTTTGACAAGATTTGTTATTTTTAGACGTGGGTAACGTGTTTTTATAAGCCTTCATTAAAAATATATGTTGTTATGTTCTATCTCCAGTTGTAAGCTTACTGCAATAAGGTGTCCCCTGAAGAGACGAAAAAAAGCGTCTACAGCGATTCAAAACCGGCAAAAAACATTTCGTGCCTACAAATTTACTTTAAGTACTAAATCCCAATTATATCTTAAAAGGACAGGCATAGCTATCGATCCAACAATATAGAATGAATCGAATGCGAGCTATTAGTCACGCGGACCTCCTTAGAAACAAGGCCATAACAATTCCATCGATATGAGGAGACGAGAAAAGCAGCATTTGGTATAAAAATCTCACTAAGAACGTCGCTACATCGCCAAAAACAAGACTTCCAGAGAAAAGAACTCGACGTGATCGCATTAGCCATTTCTGGTATTACATACACTTTGACGTAACGATTCCTTTGAAGTAAATTAGTTTAATGTACAAGTAAAATCTTGCTGCAATCGTTGTTTCACGCAAATAACACATTTCTTATCCAGATACGAAATTCTGAGTTCTAAAACGAATGGAGAGAGTATTTGGTCCAGTTTTGATGAGAAAAATCTCCTACATAACTGAAATATTTGGAGATAATAAACGGAAGGCGAAGAGGAATAATAAAGCGACAGTTACGATCTTCTGCACGCTATCAGACTTTTCGGGGAGCTTAGGAGCGCTATAGTAGTATGCTTTATTTTGGCACGGAGAAACCCAACAGAATCCTAGAAGTACATTTACAAGGCCGATCTGTCCCGCTTAAAACATTTGGTCGCTAACAATGTGTAAATTCCTGAAAAATAGCATTAATACTTTGGGATAAATCGCATACATACTGGTTACCACACATAGAATTTAAAGCGCCATGAAACTACTGTACCCTTCTTGCCCCCAGATGCGGCCATTCGCTTCGTGTAGCAGCTATAGAACACTCGTATAAAAGTTCTAGAAGCAGGACAAAGCAAATGGCCGCTTGAGCTCTAGGTAAATTACTATCGAGTCGGTCATACTTGCTACGGTTCACTACCCGCTCTGTTTGCTACTCACTCACCGATCGCGAGGGTCGACCCAGCTAGTTCTCTTGGAGTTATGATCGATATAATACACTCTGCCATCGTAGTCTCTGGCCTCTTCCCAGCCCAGAGGAAGCGGCACTTCACATGTTTTCTTCTTTGCGTTAGGCATGGCGTCGAGCCACACTTCGCAACCGTCCTTAGCCACTTGCCTCCATGTTTGGTGCTCTGTAAGTCACACGGCAGCGGTTTCTCACTGATTTGAATTTGTTAGTTTCGCGGCCATGTCGGTTTCATTAGCATTGTTCCATAATAGGAAGTCGGCTGATGGACGGCAAACCGCAAAGCCTGCTTAAGCCGAGTACAAGTTCGAAGAAATCCGCAAGTTTTCAATTTCCATATGCGAAGCCTCTAATTTTACACGCAGTCTAGTATTTGGACAATTTATTTCTCTGCAGATCGCTGTATTTGATATGTGCATTGTTTGAGCAAATAAACCAATAAGGACTCGCCTGCCATAATAGCTCGCGGCATGGGTTTGCGGTTCAAATCTCTCAAATACTTTGCCTGTGTAACTCTCCGCCCCCGCTGCGAGGCAATTGTTTAGAGACACGCTTAATTGGTCGATTGGACTGCTAGCCATTGTCAGGACACTAGACAGCTTCTCATTCGCCATCTGCAAAATTCCGCGCGTGCAGCACATTTCACGTTGACAAGTCATGCCGGAACACACTGTTGCCCGCTTGCCCTCGATTTTATCTCGCTTAGTTATTAGCAACAAAAACCGTCGTGCAATGCGACTTATTCGGACTTAAGAGCACTCGTTGTTAGACAGATTCTTTGATTTTTCATTCCTATTTTAAACGCTATGACGTGACAATCATTTCACTCCCCAAACATTTAACTTCATTCCCAATGGGAAATGCAAAGATTTTCAGGAATTTTCTTTTGGCTGTTTTTATTTTTTACCCTGGGGAAGAAAATGGCACGAACATATTGGCCTGTTGAACATCGTTGTGGGATTTTAAGTATCGCAGTCTTTGGCACTTTAGCAAGAGATAACGGGACTTCTCAGCGAGAAACATCAAAGTTAATCCGCACGTTCCAATCGTTACATACACTTAGCGCTAAACCATCCGTTACTTATCTGTGAACAAAGTCATGAAAACGCTTCTGCGCTTTTTGGGGAAGGTTGATATTGTATCACAACGCGTTTACGGGTAGGGGATTGAAACGAAGGACCTACTATGATCTCCGTTAAAAAGCTGCGATGGACAGCCACAGGAAATTAGATAAATAGTTACATGTCCTACTCGACGAATTCCTTCGTTTCTTAATCTCTCAAGGGTCACCTAGGGGTCGCCGGTGTTCCTATATTTGTTCGAGATCTCAAGCCCTCTCTCTCTCCCGATCACGCGCGCGCTCCAGGAAACTGTGGCTAACAATAGAATACTGCTCAGCAATTTCCGGCGCGCGCCAATGCAATGATATCCCTGGGGCAGCCGTACGTGACACAATGTAGGGGTGTACGACAAAAGGGGGCAGGCGGGAAGGCTAACGCGCGATGGGCGCGCGTTTCCTTCGTGTGTCTCATAAAATCAAAGAAGCTGTTGTGTTTCTGGTGGGCTAGCAAGCGAAATCACTTAAGTTTCTTTCTTAAGGACGTTCGCGCCCAAAAATTCCCACGTAAAGATTTTTTTAAGACTTTGACTGCAGGTAGAAAATGATAAGATTAGATGAAAAACGTAAAAAACTCGGAGGTCACCGAACTCGTTTTGAAGATAAGGCGCATCACAGATCATAGCATTTCTAGGATTTCCAGCCACTGAGGCCATTCTGGCCGGATTCATTACTATCGGCATCAGGAGCCCATTACCCGGAGCCTCCATCTCCCATATATCCTTGAGTCAACCTTTGCGCGTATCTTTCTATTTTTAGAACAGTCTGCATCCCAAGCTAGCTTAAATTCGCAAGAAAGCATATTGTGTAATGCATTGTGATATATTGTGTTGTGTTGAGTTGTGTTGTGCTGTGTCGTATTGTATTATATTGCACTGTATGGCATATAGTGCGTGCGAATCTAAGAGTCCCGCAGTTTCTAAAAATAGAAAGATACGCGCAAAGGTTGTCTCAAAGGTTTTGTATGGGAGATGGAGGCTCCGGGTGAAGGGCTCCTGTCGGCATATATTTAAGTTGAAGAATCATATCTAAGTTATGTGTGTTTAACACAGCATATATAGGCCTGTTTGATAGATCTTTGCTACATATGCTATTAAATCAGCTAGAGTTAGCCTTAAAAAAATACAACTTCTAAGTTACGCACACCTGTATCCATGTACCAATTCGACCCTATTTGAATAGGAAATGAGAAATAATTGTATGAGAAATAATTAAAACTTCCCACGTACAGATTATTCTTGTTTTTTTAGTATAATGGAAGGAATCAGAAAAGGAAGTGATCTGCCGAAAAAAAAGTGGGGGGGTCACCGAGCATCCAACAAAAATTTTCGCACACAAAGTTAACGCAAAGGTCATCAGCTTTATATTTTGTTGAGTTTTCGACTCGGTGCGCGCGCTTGAAAAGGAAGTGGCACGCGCGTGACCAATGAATAGCGTGCGCACTAGAGATGCGCAGTAGCAATGGGCGCGAACGTCCTTAGGTAAAAAGGTTGTCGTTCTTTTGGACAAAAAGGCAGAGTATCTGCTCTAGATACCAGCTCTAACTTATTTACACCCAGCTGTGAGTGGGTCGAAACACGGTATATTCTTTCAGTTCTGATGCTGCCAAAGATTGGACCCCAGCACTTGTCTGTGCAACTATTAGAGCGTCCACTCTCGCAACCAACCGGACCTACTAGTAGTTCGTACCCCATTCCAAACCACCACATCTAATGCATGAGAGAAGTCAATTCCATATCTTGGCCTTGGAGAGAATAAGCTCTCCCGAGACTCGCGGCCTTCGCACTAATTTTATATGACAGGGCCCCTAAGGATGAGCCTTCGAGCTAACCTGCGATCAGGCGTCCCTTACATTTTTTTGTCGCGGCGGGAAAAAATCTAAGGGACGCCTGATCGCAGGTTACCTTCGAGCTGAAATCTCTCCCCATGTGAAAATTAAGATTTACTTTACTTAACTCCCCTATTTTTCGCACGCCTTTTTCCCACTGCTCCCCAGATGGCCGAACCCCTGGAAAAGGCTATTATGTATCCAGATGAAAAAACATTCTGGTCACGAGGGTCTTTCGGACGTTCAAATCCGAGATAGCGGGTGTTTCCGCCATCGCGGACTAGAAGAACTAAAAGAGTCTGGGGCCCGTTTCTTGAAAGCCATGGCTACTTTCCGGGCCCGTAAAGCCATGGCCATAGTTTTATTCACATATTCTCAAGGTGATTCCTCAGAAATTTAAGTTACTGATGAATTTTTTTGAATCTTTCCGTGAATGTTCTCTACCAAGCACTGTTTCGAAAAATACAATAAAAGTGATAGGTCTCCATGCTCGCTTAATAGATGAGACAGGCCTAGGCCTATCCAGATTCTGCTCGGCAACTTTTCAGCAACTTTTAGGATTTTGAGCAACTTTTTTGTCAGAAAGCAACTTCTAGCAACTCTTTGGAAAACTAGCACTTTTTTGGTACCTTTTGGGCTTTTTAACCTATTTTGAACCAAAATTCTGAATAACCCCCTTTTTTGGTTAAATAAACAAGTTAAAATTCTAAACATCTTTCTAGTAAAACTCATATTTTTACCCTTTGAATGGGTATCGTGTGGAGTTGTGGACGTGGTAATTAATTACAAGAAGTGGGTTAGCCCCGACCTCGTTCCCAGGGCTTTTCCCTTCTCGTGAGGGCCGCCCGGCCCCTTCCTCCCCCCTAACGAGAAGAGAAAAGCCCCGGGAACGAGGCTGGGGCAGCGGACTGTGTGTAAGCAAAATGGCAGACGCCACGTTGTCTTCAGAACACGAAGAAATCGTAAACCCCATTGAAACTGCAGTTAGCAGGGGAGCTTCGCTCGTGGAGCCTGAAAAGGCTTCGATATTTTTTCCTTTTTATTTTTTTTTTTTTTTCGATTTGTTTTTTCCTTAATTGTACCTTAATGTTGATTACAAAGCAATTGTTATTAAATTAGACATGCTGTCTTAAAAGTAATCGAGCAACTTTACAAAATTTTTGAGCAACTTTTTGAAATTTGAGCAACTTTTGAGCAACTTTTTGGCATATTTCTTAGCAACTTTTTACCTTTTTCGGAGCAGAATCTGGACGCCCCAGGCCAATCTTACCGGCCAATTTATGCCTGTACTTGTGCTATATCACGCGCGTTATTCATCGGTCCAAGTTATATTTTGCGGTAGCTGGAAGCATAATTTATGAAAAAATACTTGGGAAAAATTCTGACGTCGACAGGTAGACTAGTGTCGAGCATATCGAATAACGTCTTAAGAAATTTGTCGAACTGAAACTCACACCGTTTAAATGACGTGGACGTAAAGCGTTTAGTATAGGCGTTATTTTTGCGGTCATAATTTGCATTCCAGAGTACGTTTATTTGCACGCTTTCACCAATATCTTTTTTCTCGCTGTCCGATAAATTTTTTTTTCATTTTTTTTTAAATTAAACAGGATAATATGTACACTATAATTATTCGATAAGAAATATAGATCATTCATTAGCTTAGCTTCACTGGGGGAATTTCTTCCGTTGCCACGTGGACGCGCTCATTTGCGCAACCTTAAGACCCGAAAATCGTGCGCAGTAGGGATGCGCAATGCAATACTGTGGAATCACTTTATATGAACAGAGGTTCCCTTCATACAAGAAGTTTCAGGCGTACAGATGAACTAAAAGTAGCCTTACGGGCCCGAAAAGATTCTAGGTCTTTTGAGAAACATGCCGCCCTCGGCCTGGATCGGGTTGTTTAAAAACCGGTTGCTGGGCTGTGCTACCTCGGGAGTATCAAGTATCTTTCATGAAAGTGTTTTTCACCCTGAGCTGCATTTTTGTTTTGTGGTTTGAGATAATGCAAACTCAAAACTACACGACAAACACTGTATAAACAGCCATAAAATTCTGACTACACTCACATGAGACATTCTATGTGAAAAGTTTATTGAGGGTGCATCAGTCAGCCATCAGATTCAATGTATCCTAATATTTACCTCACAAATTAACTAATGGTTCTAAGAATTAGAAACAAACAATAAAAGCAAGTGACTTACTCGAACACCAACCCACGGTTAGGCCAGTACCTTACGCATGCGTACAGCCATATGGCTTGGTGTTCGAATGCCTCGCTTGCTTTTATTGGTGGCTAAGAATTAGAACCCGTACTAGGCCAGATACGAAAAACCACTAAAAAACCACCCTTTATATGTCGCCAAAATATGTGGAAACCTATTCCTCATCTAATGCAGCAGCACGAGACCCCGAGGAACGGAGTATTCTACAATTATATAGTACACAAGTTGATCAAAACGAAACATGGTCCTAAAACAATAAAGTGGCGAACACAACAACTGACCGACTTAGAATGACTTAAAGGGCCCTAGTCAGCCACATGCACCTTTGTTTTTGTTTGCATACTAGAATTTGGCTATTGTATTTTATTCGAAGCCTGTCGAAAAGAAGAAAAATCTCTGTAATACTACTCAAAATAATTTAACATACCTTCAGGAGCACAACCTACAGTAAAACAATAAGGATTCGCGTCACCATGCTATATCAATCATTTCGATGGCATCGAAAATGGCGAAGACTGACTAGGGCCCTTTAAGGTGGGGGTACACGTGAATAGGAGTGAAATTTGAAATGGGCTGGAAACACTATCAGACAGTTGACAACCCCAATCCACCGTAAGAAAAAGATGGCGGCTGTACATTTTACCACAATACCTTGCGAGCCAAACTAAGCCCACTGGGCGTATAGAAAGATATGGTTTAACGGCAGTCGTTCCTACACTAACAGCATTGCTCTTGTCAAGTTTGAATGACTTACAATTTTTCTCTGTGTTTTTATACGCTCTTTAGAGTTTTCGTGCGCAAAGCATTGGAGGTAAATATACCAGTCGCCATCTTTTTCCTTACAGTGGATTGAGAGTCCCAGGTTGGTAGGGGACTGTTTGGTATCCGTCTACTAATTCTTCACTTCAAATTTCAATTTTTCCAAATCCATCAAATCTTCAATATTTCATGGTAGGTAACGGTAAAGTCTGCATTCGGGCCAGGTGGCCCATTAGGCCGGAGCTTATCCCGGTTTCTGTAGCATGAAGCGACTGAGAGTATCTCTACTCCCCCCTGGATAGGATGTTAGTCCATCGCAGGGTTACCCCCAGCAGTAAATTCGCCGGTACCCATTTATACACCTGGGTCGAAAGAGGCTCCGTGAGAGTTAAGTGTCTTGCCCAAGAACACAATACACTCTCCCCGGCCAGGGCTCGAACCCGGAGAGCTCGCTCCAGAGTCAAGCGCGTTAACCATGAGGCCACCGCGCCTCCCACACCACACAATATTTCATATTTTCCTCAATTTAACCTATTCTTTGAGAAAAAATATCTCTTTCCCAAATTTCCAAAAATCACCCAAAAATTTACCCAAAACCGCCAAACGGTGGTTACAAGCATAGAGATTTAGCGTTGCTTGAAACGTAACCGAGATATTCGCAGAAAGGCCGTGTTAAGCGACGTCAAAGCAGCCTTCACGCGTAACCCCGCCTTGAATCTCTATCCCGCGATGTACCGCGAGTATCTTCAACGTGCCGTCAGAATAATAATTCCCTTAATCGTCAGAAATTATACACCTCACCGAGAAGTTACACTGAACTGAAATAAAAATTCTCGCTAATCCAACTGGGTTTCCTGGGCTTATCGGACTTTAAACAACCAGCCCTGGCCTGGGGCCCGTTTCTCGAAAGCCCCGGAAACTTCTCGGGCCCGTATAGCCATAGCAAAAATCTCGAACCTTACGATTACAGAGCTGTTTTACTGACACATGGTCTTAATATGAACAGAGGTTCCCTTAATACAAGAAGTTTAAGGCGTATACACTTCTCCGTTTTTAGATACGGATGAACTAAAAATGGCTTTATAGGCCCGAAAAGTTCCCAGGGCTTTCGAGAAACCGTGGGCCCAAGGGCAGGGATTGGTTGTTCAAAGTCCGAGAGACCATCAAGGACTTCCCCTGGGACTATCCCTATACTAGGATTCTAGACATAAGTCATCAACTATCATTCTCTGAGGAAGACCTCCCCAACCTTGTGCTAAGGCGTCCTCTTCGATCCTCTCGCGTCAGCAGGCGATAAAAATACATGTAAGGCCTAGAAAGTAGTTGCGCGTGTCGTTTAGTGACGTCCTATAACTTCCGCGCAAAATCAAGTGCACAGGACCAGAAGAGAAGGCCTGGGCAGAGTCCTTTTCCATTCCAAACCCAATATCCTGTTTTCAGGGAGGGGAGGCTTAGTAGCAGTTCACAATAAACAATATCAAGGGACTCCGGGATTGTAAATAGTTATTCAAGAAACCAAGCGAGAAGCAACTTCGATACTCTAGTTTTCATCAGTTGGACAGTTTCAAGGCAACAACATTTAATCTCACTTTCTCATTACATACATCAATTTATAAATATGCGGACATATAATACATTATAAATTCTCTGACGTATTTACAAATTCTCTGTTTACAAAATCCACTTCTGATCTACTGAGTGAATGATGGGCACTTTGGAAATTACAGTCTCACCGACGCTCTCTCAACAAGACAGTTCTTCAATATTTACAAGTACATTTCAATCATGCTGGTAATAAACTGGTAATAACTCTATCCTTGATTTTACCAGTATGAAGTCAGGTCTGGAAGCGAGCCCACTGTCCATTTTTCCAGTGGATGCTCTCTTGTGAACTGTGAAAACTGACAGGCTTCAACCATAAGTCTGTCAGATTCAGAGACGCTGGATTGGAGGTCTGGTGTCTCCCTTCGTTGTGCCAGTTTACTGATTTCAGGAGAGCTGGAAAGACTAAAAGAAAAAGGTCGAACTGTGAAAAACATACAATGTACGATACAGAAATGGTCAATGTGGAGCGGGATGGGGGGACTCCCATGTGAAACGGGTGTGGGAGAAGGGGGGGGGGGGTGCTAGCTGGAAAATGTAAATTAAACCTCTGGAGGAGACCATGCAATCTGCGTATTCATACAACGTTTGGATGCAGGGGACCACGCAACGAATAATTAAACTGCTTGGCTTGTTACTGCCGGATCTCTTGATCAAGAAATGCTCGTACCAGACGTCACTCTAAATGTTATAAAACCAAATTGATTGCAAGGCTGGTACTACGGCAGAAGGGCAAAATTTATTGGCCTATATTTCAACTAGCAGAGCTAGTCTTCTTCAGGGCCAGTACTTTTTTTCTTCCTGTATTAAGTACTGGCCCTAAAGAAGACTAGCTCTGCTAGTTGAAATATAGGCCAATAAATTTTGCCCTTCTGCCGTTGTATCAGCCTTGCAATCAATTTGATTTATCTGCTGTTCTTAGCAAATACCTGAAAAAAAAAAACAGTCGGGGGTTCACCGTGCTCGTTTTTAAGAGGGAAGGAGCATTTATTTCCCAATCGAGCTTGAGTTTGAGGGAAATCTCTACGTTTTGTACGTGCACGCGCTCATGCGCGCGCGCTAATGACGCGAAAATCGTGCGCAATAGGGATGCGCAATGCAATACTAAGGAATTGGAGACAAAAAAATACAACATTATTAACAATCAGTTATTTCAAAATAAAACTTATCTATTAAGGTAATTCCCCTGAAATAAAACTGAGAATAGATTTTCGTTCAAACTTTGCCAACTGAATATTTATCATATGAGAACTTCAATTTTGAAATAAAAAAGGGGGGTGCCCATACTCATTAAGGAACACTGGGGCATTGAAAATGACCCATTTTGGCATTATTTAACGCTTATTACAAGAACGCATTCCCAGTAATAATTGTAAATTTTTGTGACCGAGACTCTTGAGAACACGCATTAAACTGGAGTCAATGCATTGTATCGGACACAAATAAACTTTTTAAGTTTGATTTAGACAGAAAGCTGAATCCTTGATTAAAATTTCAACCAAATTTCTTGACATGGTTACCATAGGGCAAAATAGAAAAGACCACAGTTTACTCGCTATTTTCGCTATTTATTCAATTTTCAGCAATAGAAATCAGATCAGTCTTTTCTCAAGCAAAGTTTATGATAAGTTGATTACAATGACTGGAAAAAAAAATTGGGGTGCCCATGCTCGTTGATGAGCTATAGCCATTTTTCAACTGAAAGAGCTCAATATCAAGGCAAATCCGCCATGTTTTCAGTGTGCACGTGCACGAGAGCGCGGTAAATGACGCCATAAATTATGCGCAGAAAGGATGCGCAGTGCAATTATGAGGAATAACCTTAAAGAAGACACGGTTGACTACTAAATGTCCTAAATGGGTCAGTAAGTTTCAAATTGGAATAAAGATTGATTGCAGATTGCCTTACCGCCTTGCTACGCTCAGCGTGGCATTTTGCTTTTTTTCACGCTAGCGAGTCGCGCGCGTGCTTGATCAGTTAACAGTAGAACAAATTTCATTGGCTGATTCTTGCGCGCGCTTTTTTCTTCCCTTGTTATGTCATAAAGGAACGACTTCACTCGCAAAACGAATTTGTTCGCTTTAGACGTGGTTTTGCAAAGAGAAGGAAAGTTTCTTGCTAAATTACTCAAAATGGGCGTTACTTGGAGTGCTTACAAAGAAAAGAGAAAAAAGAAAAAGGAACTTAAAAGGTTTGTTATAGGCTGTAACTCTTTCATCGTTTCTATTTTATGGAAAAAAGAAAAAAAACTTGAACATCCTTCATACGCCGTGGAAAAGCGAAAACTGAACTGAAAAGTATAAATCGGATGTTAGTGTAGCAACCGGTCAAATACTCTGTAATTCGGCAGAGTCACAAAACATTTAATCAATATCCTTTTAGACTTCAGGCACAAAGTTTTGTTTGAAAGGTTGCAATTTCTTAAAGGCTGGTTTTTAAGCGCACTAGCGCATAAATCAAGCATTGACCTGTTGATTGGCGTCTTTATTTCAGGAAACGTTTGTAACAAAAGATGTTATTGAATATTGAACACATCTCACCGCATCCGCTTAGGATTTTGCGCTAGTGTAAATCCACGTTTACTCGACACATTACTTCATAATTGCCCTCTAAACTGAGAAGGTAGAACAAATGCGAATAAACTAAATTTAGGTGAAATTTGAAAACAAACTGATCAAAAGTATCGGAGCAGTATCGGCCATTTTGTTTTTTTGTTTTTTGTTTTTTGTTTTGTTAATTTTCCCGCGCGTCTCCATTACAAGTCTCGTGGCACTTGGTAATGTAAATTGATTCATTAGAAAAGCAAGAATAATCTTTTATTCAACATACTGTTGGTTATTCCTTTTAGGAAGCTTGGGCTTTACAGTTCCATGTCCGCGTCCGAAAGGGAGAAAGTAAATAGTTATTCAAGAAACCAAGCGAGAAGCAACTTCGATACTCTAGTTTTCATCAGTTGGACAGTTTCAAGGCAACAACATTTAATCTCACTTTCTCATTACATACATCTATTTATAAATATGCGGACATATAATACATTATAAATTCTCTGACGTATTTACAAATTCTCTGTTTACAAAATCCACTTCTGATCTACTGAGTGAATGATGGGCACTTTGGAAATTACAGTCTCACCGACGCTCTCTCAACAAGACAGTTCTTAAATATTTACAAGTACATTTCAATCATGCTGGTAATAAACTGGTAATAACGCTATCCTTGATTTTACCAGTATAAAGTCAGGTCTGGAAGCGAGCCCACTGTCCATTTTTCCAGTGGATGCTCTCTTGTGAACTGTGAAAACTGACAGGCTTCAACCATAAGTCTGTCAGATTCAGAGACGCTGGATTGGAGGTCTGGTGTCTCCCTTCGTTGTGCCAGTTTACTGATTTCAGGAGAGCTGGAAAGACTAAAAGAAAAAGGTCGAACTGTGAAAAACATACAATGTACGATACAGAAATGGTTAATGTGGAGTGGGATGGGGGACTCCCATGTGAAACGGGTGTGGGAGAGGGGGGGGGGGGGTGCTAGCTGGAAAATGTAAATTAAACCTCTGGAGGAGACCATGCAATCTGCGTATTCATACAACGTTTGGATGCAGGGGACCACGCAACGAATAATTAAACTGCTTGGCTTGTTACTGCCGGATCTCTTGATCAAGAAATGCTCGTACCAGACGTCACTCTAAATGTTATAAAACCAAATTGATTGCAAGGCTGGTACTACGGCAGAAGGGCAAAATTTATTGGCCTATATTTCAACTAGCAGAGCTAGTCTTCTTCAGGGCCAGTACTTTTTTTCTTCCTGTATTAAGTACTGGCCCTGAAGAAGACTAGCTCTGCTAGTTGAAATATAGGCCAATAAATTTTGCCCTTCTGCCGTTGTACCAGCCTTGCAATCAATTTGGTTTATCTGCGTTGCTCGAGCTCATTTGACCCGCGTAAAAGATACCACCTAAACACGGACCGATAAAAGATACCTTGCTGGGTTGGAATAGTGGTGTTTTGTACTGGACACCCCAGTGGCGGATCTAGAGGAGGGACCCGGGGGCCTGCCTCCCCCTCCCGCCCCCATTAGCTCAAGTTCTGGATCCGACACTGCACCCTAATTGAGACCAAAATCCATAATTTACACCCTAAGGGAGACGAGGAGTATCCCTGATCGTTTCAAAGGAAAAACTGTTTCCCGTTAGAATTTGGTATCATGAGAAGAGGTATCCCTTATCAGAAGATCTTTCTCCTCAGTTCTGAGTGAAAACATATCGCAGGAAATTGAAATCATTTATTTCTAGTTAATTCTTAGTTAAGTCTGGGAATATTTCAGGGCTTGAAGTTAACTCTTGAGTTGACTTGCAAAGTATTGCCGGTAAGATTTTTTTTCCGCTAGCAAACTGGTGAGACCACTAGCAAATTCTTTCCATTTGAAATGTCAATAACCATTAGAGGTCGAGAGTCCCACCTCTGGTAGAAAACAATGATTCAAAGCTGATACTTTTAACGGGACAACGACATGATAGAGCCCAAACTAAAAGCCAAGAAATGCAACCGTGGACAGCTGTTTCGTCCCTGCTGGGTCTCGTCAGCATCCTGTAGCAAGTAATGATGTAATCGCCGGTTGATCGACCGATCATCTAGTAAATGCGGATGGTGATAACCTCAGATGAATCTCAAATTTAACAAGGTTTGGCCATGACTTTTCTGCGGGACAGTTTTTGTCTGTCCGCAGTCTTCTTATCGCGATCATGGCATTCTGGATTTTTGCTGTTGTCCTTTGTTGCGCGTTTTTCATATGACATTGGCCAATCTGCAAAAATTGGATTTAAGTTTTATCTGAAGTCATCACTGTCTGCATTTAGTAGAATTCTACTAGTAGACTAATGCAAATGCTGTAATCTGATTGGCTGAGCCATTGCACACTATCAGAGCCATTAGCGGTGCAGTTACTGGAACTCGTCTACGAAATGGCGACGTTTTTCGTTCTAAAGTTTTGGAGGAAAATCTTGATGAAAATAAATGATTAAAATCCTGAGAAGACTAAGCGAAGGACATTTACGGTTTCTTGACTTAAAAAAGTTGAAATTATCGAAAAAAATGATGCGCGCGCGTACACACTTCAATGTTATATGCCAGTTCAATTCGGGCGATCTTTTTAAGGCGTAAAGTTTAATAATACATCGAGAAATAATTGGAAACCGTTATTTGAAGTAAACTTTAGAAAGAATTCTACTAAAACAATTAGATTATTGGCTCTCGATTTCTATGAGGTGATAGTTGATTCGGCCTACGGCCTCATCGACTATCACCTCGTAGAAATCTCGAGCTCATAGTCTATTGTTAATTAGTGGATGATCAGTCGACCAACCGACTTACTTCATTACTTGCTACACCGTGCTGACGAGACCCAGCAAGGTCAAAACAGCTGTCCACGGTTGCAATTCTTGGCTTTCAGTTTGGCTCTGTCATGTCGTTGCCCCGTTAAGCTTTCTACGTAGGAGGAGCCTTGCATCATTGTTTGCTAGTCTTTCTATTTTTGGGTGATCAGATCTTTTACAGATCCTGCGTAAACCGGCAGCATATTCATTTGCGGTCCAGTTGCATCATTGTATTTAGACTCTTAAAAAAGAAGTTATTTTTGACGTATGTAATGAAACGATAACTCCAAAACTACGAGGTTCATCCAAACACAACACGGGAATATACAGATGTGGCACAGAGCCTCGGTGTAATACTGCTGGTCAGCGGCTCTTTCCGTGCGTACATTCATTCTTGCGTTTAAGCGGCTTTCTCAGCCAAAAGTTCTGGACACATGAATGATTCTAACTCGCAAACTTTTGCTAGTGGCCCGCCATTAGAGATCGTAATCATTTATATCATAGACACCTGTTAAATCTATCCCAATTTTAACTGATTTCACCCTTTTATTATTATCTATTTCATCATCCGTTTAGGACATGGAAAGAGAATAAAGAACTCTTTGTACCTTAAAGTCATGATCAGTTCCTGAAGCCTGTTGCTGGCAGCCAATGCAAATTTTTCGAGGTTAATCTGATTTTCAAGAGCTTGGATTTGTTGTTCCTGTTGAGCTTTTTTCATTTTAATTACTTTCTCCCTTTCGGACGCGGACATGGAACTGTAAAGCCCAAGCTTCCTAAAAGGAATAACCAACAGTATGTTGAATAAAAGATTATTCTTGCTTTTCTAATGAATCAATTTACATTACCAAGTGCCACGAGACTTGTAATGGAGACGCGCGGGAAAATTAACAAAACAAAAAACAAAAAACAAAAAAACAAAATGGCCGATACTGCTCCGATACTTTTGATCAGTTTGTTTTCAAATTTCACCTAAATTTAGTTTATTCGCATTTGTTCTACCTTCTCAGTTTAGAGGGCAATTATGAAGTAATGTGGGGATAATTTGGTTTTATCAACTGAGTTGATAATGTGAATTAGCCACCGTAAAGAGATTCGAAAGCTGACGTTTCGAGCGCTAGCCCTTCGTCGGAGCGAATCGAGGAATTGTGGGTTGTGTGTGGTTTATATAGAGAAATATGGAGCTACGCTATTGGTTGGTGCCTGGCAACGTAAAAAATAACAGAATAAATTAGTTGAATGAAAAGCGTTCGTTGATACCGTGAGGATTAAGAGTGCCGATTTGAAAAATAAATTTTTGTTCTAGAGTTTTGCGGCCTTCTGTGCCTCCTTGATGTAGGGAGAGGCCACAGACCGCCATATGTTGCTTCGAATGATTCGGCAGATTAAAGTGTCTAGCGACCGGTTTAGATGCGTTTTTGTCGTCTTTCTCAACGTCGCGAAGATGTTCTCGGAATCGGTCGCCTAGTCGTCTACCTGTTTCGCCGATATATAACTTTTTGCAGAGAGTGCAAGTTATACAGTAGATGACATTGCCTGAGGTACAGGTAAAATGATCAGTGATTTTAATAGATCGCTTGGGCCCAAGCGATTCGCTCCGACGAAGGGCTAGCGCTCGAAACGTCAGCTTTCGAATCTCTTTACGGTGGCTAATTCACATTATCAACTCAGTTGATAAAACCAAATTATCCCTTAATACTCCCACCGACGCAGCACCATAGTTTCTTTAGAAACTTACCCCCTCTACTATGAAGTAATGTGTCGAGTAAACGTGGATTTACACTAGCGCAAAATCCTAAGCGGATGCGGTGACATGTGTTCAATATTCAATAACATCTTTTGTTACAAACGTTTCCTGAAATAAAGACGCCAATCAACAGGTCAATGCTTGATTTATGCGCTAGTGCGCTTAAAAACCAGCCTTTAAGAAATTGTAACCTTTCAAACTAAAACTTTGTGCCTGAAGTCTAAAAGGATATTGATTAAATGTTTTGTGACTCTGCCGAATTACAGAGTATTTGACCGGTTGCTACACTAACATCCGATTTATACTTCTTTTCAGTTCAGTTTTCGCTTTTCCACGGCGTATGAAGGATGTTCAAGTTTTTTTTCTTTTTTCCATAAAATAGAAACGATGAAAGAGTTACAGCCTATAACAAACCTTTTAAGTTCCTTTTTCTTTTTTCTCTTTTCTTTGTAAGCACTCCAGGTAACGCCCATTTTGAGTAATTTAGCAAGAAACTTTCTTTCTCTTTGCAAAACCACGTCTAAAGCGAACAAATTCGTTTTGCGAGTGAAGTCGTTCCTTTATGACATAACAAAGGAAGAAAAAAGCGCGCGCAAGAATCAGCCAATGAAATTTGTTCTACTGTTAACTGATCAAGCACGCGCGCGACTAGCTAGCGTGAAAAAAGCAAAATGCCACGCTGAGCGTAGCAAGGCGCATTCTCGACCCCAGAGCTCTTCTCTTTTGCGCATGACATGACAGTCACGTGATAAAAGACAAGGGCTCTGGGGTCGAGAATGAGCAAGGCGGTAAGGCAATCTGCAATCAATCTTTATTCCAATTTGAAACTTACTGACCCATTTAGGACATTTAGTAGTCAACCGTGTTTTCTTTAATAGATAAGTTTTATTTTGAAATAACTGATTGTTAATAATGTTGTATTTTTTTGTCTCCAATTCCTTAGTATTGCATTGCGCATCCCTATTGCGCACGATTTTCGCGTCATTAGCGCGCGCGCATGAGCGCGTGCACGTACAAAACGTAGAGATTTCCCTCAAACTCAAGCTCGATTGGGAAATAAATGCTCCTTCCCTCTTAAACGAGCACGGTGACCCCCGACTGTTTTTTTTCAGGTATTTGCTAAGAACAGTCAAATAAAGAATATATTTGAAAAAGAAAAAAAGTTTGATAGTAGAACATGATTTTTTTCGGAAAATTGTTCCGTACTGGGTGTATTTTGTCCAAGACGAGGACCTCAAGCTAACCACGGAACTGTCCGAAAAAGTGCAATATTCCCACAACCGGGCAATCAAAAACGGCTTAAGGTAATAGGCCATATTCGTATTCTCGGTACTGGACTGGAACTAGCATGCAATGGAGGCTCATGCGGGGGAATATCATTGTATTTGAAAAGACTCCCCCGCATCAGCCTCACTTGCAAGCTAGTTCCAGTCCGATGCCGGGAATACGAATATGGCCTTTTCCTTAGTATTGCATTGCGCATCCCTACTGCGCACGATTTTCGCGTCATCAGCACGCACACACGAGCGCGTGCACGTGCAAAACGTAAGAGATTTCCCTCAAACTAAGCTCGATAACGGAATAAATACTCCTTTTGTCTTTAACGAGCACGGTGACCCCCGATTTTTCTTTTAGGTATTTGCTAAGAACAGTCTAATGAAAAACATATTTGAAGAGGAAAAAAAGTTTGATAGTAGAACATGATTTTTTTTTTGAAAATAGTTCCCAACTGTGTGTATTTTGGCTAAGGTGAGGACTTCAAGTTAGCCACGGAACTGTCCGAAAAAGTGCAATATTCCCGCAACCAGGCAATCAAAAACGGCTTAAATGAAGCAATACTGCTTATGTCAAAAAAATGAAGCTTTACTTTCAAGACAGAACTTTGTTCCTTTCAAGTAACCAAGATTTAACTCTGCATGAAGGTGATTCGGACTTTTAACGCGAAACCAGTAAAAATACCCCATTTT
Source organism: Platygyra sinensis (assembly GCA_019787425.1). Taxonomy (NCBI): domain Eukaryota; kingdom Metazoa; phylum Cnidaria; class Anthozoa; order Scleractinia; family Merulinidae; genus Platygyra; species Platygyra sinensis. The sequence goes on along the minus strand of JAHPZR010032336.1, from coordinate 55,967 downwards.
AAGAGCTTGCTGACGCATAAACAAGCACGGTGACCCCATTTTTTTATGATTTTTATAATTTTCATACCATGAATGTTCATTACGCCAAGTTTCAAAAAAAGTTTGATAGTAGAACAATTTCAAGGGAATTACCTTAAATGAAGCAATACTGCTTATGTGAATAAAAGAAGCTTTACTCTCAAGATAAAATTTTGTCTTTCAAGTAACCAAGACTTATTTCTGTATGGTGATTCGAATTTTTAACGCACAACCAGTAAAAATACCGCACTTTAAGAGCCTGCTGACGCGTAAACGAGCACGGTGACCCCATTTTTTATTGCATTTTTCTAATGTTCATATCATGAATGTTAACTATGCCAAGTTTCAAAAAGAGTTTGATAGTAGAACAATTTCAAGGGAATTACCTTAATAGTGCCGTTTATCTGCCTCGTGTCTTCTCTACCAACGTAGGTGGTTTCTTTTTAAAAACATTTATGGCATCTAGATTTTCTTCCATTTGAAGCTAATTCAGTGTGGATTTCAAATGTTGACAAAGAAAGTGTTGCAGAATCGAGAAATCAAAGTTCACACAAACCGATACGAGTAAGAAGGATAACGTACAAAAATATTTTTAACGTACTTCCCACCTGTGCACGCAACGTTTGGACACGTTTCAACTTGTCTTTTTTGGACGACGCTTATATAAGCTTCCATAATTTAACTTATACAAAGTTGAAACTGTGTGCTAAGTAATGATCACGCTTGGAGTAATATTTGGAATAGCATTTCGCGCTACAGTTCGTCTTCCAGAAATACCTCACTATGTGCTAGTGAATTTAAGCCTTCCAGTGTAAAAGTGCAATTTCTCCGGCAAACAAAAATTTGTGCAAATTGTAAAAGATTATTGATTAAATTCTGTGACTCTGTCGAATTAAAATATTGGCTCATAGACTATACTAAGCTAAAATTTATACATTTTCTCAGCAGTTTTTCTTTTTCATGGCCATGATGGCGTATGAAGCATGTTCAAGTTTTTTTTTTCTTTTTTGCCTCCAAAAGTAAAAACAACGAAGGAGTTTTCAAACCTTTTAAGTTCCTTTTTCTCCCTTCTCTTTTCTTTGTAAGAACTCCAAGTAACACCCATTTTGCGTATTCAGCAAGAAACTTTCCGGCTCTCTATGCAAAAACGCGTCTGAGCGGACAAATTCGTTTTGCTAGTGAAGTCTTTCTTTTATGACAAAACAAAGGAAAAACTGGGCGCGCGCAAGAATCGGCCAATGAGATTTGTCTTATATAATGTTAACTGATCCAGTGAGCGCACGACTCGCCCGCACTAAAAGCTGAAAGAAAACAAAATGCCTCGCGGAGCGTAGTAAGACGGCACAGGCAATCTGGAATGAATCTTTATTACCAATTAAAAGCTTACTGAGCCATTCAACATTCAACCGTGTCCATTTATTTGCCTTCTCTACCTTTGTTTCCGCTGAGCTGCTCCTTAGCAGTATTGTAAAATCCTTTAGGTGATTTCTACTTTATAATACTTAATATGATATCTACAAAAGATTTTCTTCCATTTGAAGCTAATTCAGTGCGGATTTCAAATGCTGACAAAAGGAAGGGTTGCGGAATCGAGAAGTCAAAGTTCACATAAACTGAGACGAGTGGCAAGGTTAACGTACTGAAATATTTTCAATGTATTTCACACCTGTGCGCACGAAGTTTGGACAGGTTTCACCCATAACTTAACGTCGAACTTCGATCAAACGTGTGAAACATCAATGATGCTTGTTAATATTTAGAATAGCACTTCACGCTACAGCTCATCATCCAAGGTATACTTCATTATGAATTCAAAGTCTCTGTAACTCACTCTCCCATCTCGATCCATGTCTGCTTCTCTAAACAACTTCCCTACAGTGACGGAGTCCAAAAATGGGGCAATTTGCTGGAAGACCCTTTTAGCAACGTCCAATGTGATAAAACCGCGACACATTACATCAAATGCAATAAACATCTGTCGAATTTCGTCGTCGTAATCTTCGGCCAGAATCTTAGCTTTTGCTATCTCTGTGAAGTGTTCTAAAGACATACCAACATGGTGGGTGTCGGGTGTTTGTTCAATCCTGGAGCCTTCAGACCTCTCGATCAGCGGTTGGTTGCTAGGCAACCTACTGCACTTAGCCATCAGTTGTGCTACTTCATTCTTTGATGGCTTGTAACCAAACAGGGCCACAAATGCTACTTTAAGATCTTCATTTGTTAAAAATCCCTTTCTCCCTTCATCTGCATTGTGAAAAGTCTCCAGGATCTGACACAGTTTTTCTTCTGTGATATGTCTCGGGGGCCTGATGTGTGGCAGCTGATGCATGTAATTCTGCATTTTGCCACAGGTAGTGCTATATAGAGGCAAAAAATATTAAACACTGCAATAAAACAAAATAATCCAAATAAAAAAGGTGATAAACTTCCACAAAATTTAGCCAATTCACCGAAAGTTCTAAATGCTTCAGACCCTGGGCATGTCCAGAAAGAGTTAAAGCACAAGCATGCGCCTCCTTGGTAAGACCTATCTTAGAATATGGAAGTACTGCATGGGACCCTTACAGGATGTACCAAAAAAACTGGCTTGAACAAATTCAGCGACATGCTGGGCATTTTGCGACTAAAACATATTCAAGACAGGAGGGATGTGTTACCCAAGCATTAAACCATCTTAATTGGCCAACATTGAAGCACAGAAGGAAAGTGAACAGACTAACTTTAATGTACAAGACACTACATGGCCAAGCAGCAATCAATATACCACCTTATGTGAAACATAAAACTTTAATGAAAACTAGAAACTTTGATCCAATGAAGTTTATTCTGATACAAACATCATGTGATGAACATAAATACAGTTTCTGGCCTAGAACAATTAACGACTGGAACAGTCTACCACCAAATATCATAAATATGACCTCTCCAAGTAAGGGTGATGCTCGATATACCAATTCAATATATGCACTATTGTCTCGTTCTATTGTGTGAAGTCTACTGTGTTATTGTGTAAGGGATAAGGATCATTGTTGTGTTCTTTGTGACGTAACTCGAGACTTGTATACCTGCCAACTTTTTCTGAGATATAGGCGTGAGATTTTTATCCTGGGAGTGCTGAGATTTTTGAAGACGACACGATCATTTCTGAAGATTCCAGAAGAAGTCCGAAGTCTTCCGAAGACGTCCGAAGTCTTAAGAAGACACGCGAAGTCTACCGAAGTTGAAGTTATCGAGAAAACACTTAGCCACAAGCTTATGAGTGACCCTGTGAGTGACCTACCAAATTTGCATACTGTGACGAAAGCAGAAACAGTCCTCGCATTTCCCAGTCCCAGTCTTAGGACGCCCATAAACGCGAGCTCGCTCCCAATGCTTTTCACTTCAAAAATCAGAGATCGCGAGGTAAGGTATTGTCATTTATTCATTTTACACATGGTTTTCATTCCTTACATGCGTCTGAGTTAACATATTTTTGGAAATTGTGTCAACCCGCAGGCGTGAGACTCACGCCTAAGGGGTGAGAGTTGGCAGGTATAGACTTGCTATTCACTTGGTATATCGTGCACCAGCCCCAAGTAACTTTAAAGTGGCTGTAAATAATTAATTATCTCTCTGCTTAAGTTTTAGCTCTACCAATTTCTATTTATTTCATAATTATTATACCGAAATTATTTATTACTTAAGCTGCACATAGATATTCACTCATTTTTATCTTTGCACCTTGCACTGGAATTTGCTGTATGATCTGACGTCATAGGATTTTGCAAATAACATATGTAGACTGTAGACTGTAGATCTGACTATACATTATACATGTGCTAGCTGAACAGTTTTGTTTGTCCATGAAAAAAGTTACCTCAAAAGTCCCGTGATCTGTAATATGAAACAAATACAGGCACTAATAAGTTTGCATGAAAGATTTGAACTTCGCCCGCCCCGCCATATTGGATTGCTGACTTGCCTGAGTAACCAAGCCCGATACCTATTCTTGCTTATTCTCCACTCGTCCTTGTAACACCAACAAAGTCGAAGCGATGCCGTCGGAAGGTAAATTGAAGCGCTGTTATCTTTCTGTCAATCCCTTTTGTAGGCACTTATGTAGTCTCTAAGTATAAGGAAAACATACTTGTTACTACGCTCTTTTATTTTCAGGTGTTGAAGTGTTCTCAAATCCATTAGCCCCGCCGTCTTCGTCAGGATCGTACGGCGGCCATCATGGCGGCGGGTACGTATACGTTTTTGGCTTAGCTTTAATTTGAGCTATTTTTGTCACTTGTATCTCATTTAATTTTAGCTTGGGCTTGTGTGTGATTCCTTCGATCCTTAAACAGTAGTGTATGGCTAAACATTCAGTTTAGTTAAAAGTCTGTTATGTAGAACATATGTTTTAGAGCGACAGATGGACGTCGCTTGCAACACACCACAAGACGACATGAAGCTCAATTGCAAATGGCTACCAAACGAAAACGAGGTTACGCTCGATCTCTGTAGGGATACGACAGATCTAGGGAGTGAGAAATTCAATGAGAGGGAGAAATTAAATTTTACTGAAGTGTGGATTATCTTGTTCTTGTATACTTAGAGTACCAGCATTGACTAATGAAGATTTTCGTAAACTTTTGATGACCCCACGGTCTGGTGTACCATCTGTGGCTCCTCCGTCAGCCAGGTCATCAAGTCACAGCAGTAAGAGTGTGGCAAGCAGTATCCATTCTCATCGCAGCAGCAGGTGAGCTCTCTGGGATTTATTTTTCTTAAGACGATTTGAGCTTATAATTCAGAAGCAGGCTGTTAGCCATATTTGCATATTACATCCATGCCTCCCCCCTCTAGATCTCCTGTCCCCATTATTCACCGATCTGTTTAAAAGATTATCTAAAAAGCCTTGATATTAAATTTATGGAGACCTCGGAAAAAAATCCGAGTCCCAGATGGAATTTGAACCCTTGACCCTCCATGACCTAGTCGGATGCTCTAACCACTGAGCTACTGGAGACTCTATGGTTAGCAAGGGTCAATTTGTGGGTCTCGACTAGAACCGCATTGCGCGGTTACACAGCCAAGTAATGACTGGCACACATATACTCATTAACAGCATCACGCTGTCACATTAAAGCATATGAAAGCATTTGAAAGTAATTTCTGAGTGGTTTGTTTCATCAATATCATTTAATCTTGAGAGAACTGTGGCCTTTTCTCATGAGGATAAAAATAATGTTTTTTTTTCTGTGTGAGGGAGCTTTTTGTCAGCACTTGTGGCTATATTTAGTGAATTCAGTTGACTCCGATCCTGATAACTCGAAACTTCAGGGGAAATTGAAAAAGGGTAGAATTATTGGAAGTTCGAGTTAAAGAAGGTAAACTTATAAAGAAAATGACCTGAAGGGAGATGACAATTACTTTGAGTTACCAGAGGTTCAAGTTAGCAAGGCTTCGAGTTTTTGGGAGTCAACTGTAGGTCCAGTTTTCTAAGTGGGTAAATTGTTAGCTGGTGTGATCAAAAGGGGAATGACTGAATAACAGAATTGCCTTATATGTTTAAGCGATGAACTGAAGGACTTTAATCAAGTGTGAATAGTAGTTAGCTTTGAAAAAACTAATTGGGTACACTATTTACACAGTAAAATATACATGTACCTTAGCTAAAGTTAAAATTATACTCACTTGACCCTGAAAAGCCCCATTGGGGAAGTGGTATAACTTTGAAATGTGAAAATCGAACTGATCTACATGACACGGGCATGGAACAAAGGAAAAATGGAAGTTAACACTCCCGCCCTTGATTGGTTAAAACATATAGAACCTATCAAAAGTCATCAGTTAAAACTTCATTTTTGATGACCCTGTACTTCGATGAAGCTCATATTATTTATGAATATACTCCTGGGTTTGCATGGCCATCTTGGAACTGTCTAGTGTATAATATAAAAATAGTGTAAAATGCAGCCATGTTAAAAAATATAGTGTGATCTATGCAGGGATGATGAAGAAGGGTATGGTGAAGGTGATGATGATGATCCTTTGTCCAGAAGAAGAAAGAAAAAAAAGTAAGTGAATAAGTCTTGACTAGTAAACTTTAATAATTGTCTTAATTCAAAAAACCTTCTGTTAATAGAATTTCTGGTTTATAGGTAGTATGTGAATCACTGTATCACTGATTGAAGAATTTTGTTAATTTCATTTGATAACTTGAATACAGTAACTAGATATTTTGTCACAGTTGTTCCAATTCTAGACAATCACACAGTATTGCATTATTTAATATTTTAAAGTTACAATCTATATTATGCTATCTCTGCTAGGTAAACTGTGGACATGCTTATATTTGGTCTAATGAATACATGATCATACAACTTGTAGTTTATCTTGTTCAGTAACAGAACAGATATGTTTTGCTTATTAGTGGTCACTTTTGTTCTCATAAGGTATTATGCGAAGCTTAAGAAGATGGAAGAGGAAAGAGAACAAGAGCTTGCAAGTAAATACAGAGATCGAGTAAGTTATCAAGGATGATCTTTATTAGAACAAACTGATAGAAATAGTTTAATGTGTGCCCTTATGTATACATAGCCTGCAAACACTCCCAGCATGAATGGAAACAGAGTGCGAAACAGGAGAATTCAGAGAGCAAAGCAGTTGGGGCAGGACAAGGGGAGCCTGTAGACTTTGTTTTTCATGTGCCTATCTTCCCTTGGTGATTAGCCCGTGACAAATCAGTCAATGGGGTAATTAGATTTGTTTAGAAGCTACATTTTCTTTACTGGCAAACAGTGCTAATGTTCCAATCAAACAGCAGGGCCCAGTATCAAAATATAGAGTGCAAGTAAGCAACATGGTCACAGAATATTTCTTGAGCTTGTTCCCTCCAGAGTCAATACTTTGAGAGCTTAAAACATATTTTGCAATACTGAAATGATCCTAAAGAAATAACAAACTCATGATAGAGGTGTCAAACTCTGCAAAGTGACTAACCTGCAATCAGGCGTCCCTTACATTTTTTGTCGCTGCGGGAAGGTACGCCTGATACAATTACTTGACTATTTGTCTGCCGCCCCCTAATTAAAATATCTGTCAGCGCGAGTAATCAAGCAGAATTTAATACCGGAAGTCTTGTGTGTTATCGACAGATTGGATCGAAATCCACCAATCACAGCCATTAGTGTGACCTTCAGACCTTCTTTACGTAATGCTAGCGGGCTGTGATTGGTGGATTTCGATCCGATCTGTCGATAACATGTATGATTGACGGAAATTTTTGAAAGGTTTCCGCGGGTGTTTTGTTTTCGAAAGTCGCGTATCAACGAAAACGGTGGTAATACATATTTTTCACTCTTGCCTAATCCCGTCGGTAGCACCGCCAAAATATCTCTCCCATGGCATGCGATTCTATGAATGCATTCTATTTGTTCATCAATGAGAGTTTTGTTCACAAAACTCTGAAGAGAAGCATTTAAAGCTGACAAAAACTCGCTCTATTCGCTCGCCTCATCAGACGTCACCATGGAATTCATCAGCACGCGGGATTTTTTTTTAACGGAAATCACACCGCCCCTAAGGTAGCCAATCATGGCTCAGTTCTAAGTACCTTTTTGTTTCTTGACCAATCAGAGAAAAGTCCAGATTCTGGACTAGCAACAGACAAATAGTCAAGTAATTGTATCAGGCGTACCTTCCCGCAGCGACAAAAAATGTAAGGGACGCCTGATCGCAGGTTACAAAGTGACATGCACATAACAGCGGAAAGTCCAAAAATCATGCCTTTGACCTCTAAATTGCTTTAACACAGCCAAATGGCTCCACTCTTCTTAAAATTCCTCTTCATATAAACAGAGCTTTAAGTGCGTGTACCCTTCGAAATCACTTGCAAAATAGTGATTCAAAAGGTTGAGAGACCAAAATAAAATGCACAGTTTTCATGAACCCTAGGAGTCGTGTAGGGCAATCAACCACATTTTATAAAGATATGTTAAATATTTATTTCAAAGATGTCAACAATCGGTAATTTAACCAATCATATCATGATACCAGGAGCTGGTATCATGGCATCGATAGAATGTCTACAGGCTCCCTTGCTTCAATTTAATTAACTCTCGATTAATTTTTCTGTTAATGGTAGCTGCTGTATCTTAATGGGTAAATACCATGACTATTCCTGAATAATTTGATTCATTAAGTGAATACATATTTTTGATGGATAAAAATGAGGTTTCATATAATTATACGCATTCAACTTCAGTTGATATGCTGGCTGGTTTGACCTTTGATTGGCAATTCTTCATTTTGACTTTTTCAGGCAAGGGAACGAAGAGATGGTCTAAACCCTGACTATCAGTCAACAGACACCCTTAGTGCAACAGCCAACTACCGAGCAGTTGGACCTACTGCAGAAGCAACGTAAGACAATTATTGGTTTTTGTTATGAATGCTTGGGCGTGACAAAATTGCAAATGGTTCATAATACTATAAGATCAGTGTACCAGTAGATCAAGATCAATAATAATAGGCATGGTTTGTTGTTGGTTTCAGACAATGTATTACAAGTGTTAAATTTTTGATTAATCTTGAGTTATCATTGTGGTTAAAATAGAAACACTGCAGCTGAAAGACGTCGCCAAGCTATTCAAGAGAGTAAGTTTCTTGGTGGTGACATGGAGCATACTCATCTTGTGAAAGGCCTGGACTTTGCTTTGTTACAGAAGGTACCAAATAGTCTTAAAGAAATAGAAAGCTTACATGTACCATGTTTCTATCAAGTCATAGAAACATGAGTGGAAGTTTGGGAGAACGAGAAATGCTGTGGGGACTTCAGCCTACACGCAAGAGTTTCCGCTTGCAACTTTTCAAGTTCTCCCAAACTTCCACAAGTGTTTCCGTAACTCCATAGAAACATAGAGAACATGTTTTCTATTTCTTTTAGAACATTCCATGACATAAAAATGAAAACAATTTGTTTACTCCGATCATCAAAATGCAAATTCTCTTTGCTCCTGCCTTCATTACATCAACAGCTTGAGCTAGTTCTGTGTCTATTGAGTTATATAAGGTGCATATGCTTTCTTTGGGCTATTTTCTAATTCTCTTAAATAAGATACTTCCATCACAGTTAACTCTACAGAAACCTTAATAAAGCAAAACATTAAGTGCTATGTTTTTTTTAAAACAAAGCTTGAAGTAGCATCATGTCATTGAACTTCGCCCACCAGAGTAGGGACATGAGCCTACACGCAAGAGTTTCCGCTACTTTTTCAAGTTCTCCCAAACTTCCACAAGTGTTTCCGTAACTCCATAGAAACATGGAGAACGTGTTTTGTATTTTTTTTAGAACATTCCAGGACATAGAAATGAAAACAAATTATTTGTTTATTCTGATCATCAAAATGCATATTCTCTTTGCTCATGCCTTCATTACATCAACAGCTTGTGCTACACACCTGTAGTCGTGTCTGTTTAGTTATATAAAGTACATATACTTTCTTTGGGCTATTTTCTAATTGTCATAAGATACTTCCATCACAGTTAACTCTACAGAAACCTTAATAAAGCAAACCAAGAAAGCATTACGTGCTATGTTGTTTAAAACAAAGCTTGAAGTAGCATCATGTCATTGAACTTTGCCCACCAGAGTTGACTTTCTATTAAGTCAACTGTTAGAGCTGATGTTGTTCCTTGGGTAGAACAGGCCTTGAAAAAGAATCAATTCTAATCTTGCCTATCCACATTCAAAGAAAAGTCCACGCTCAGAGTCACCGAGCATCCAAGAGAGATAATTGCAGGAGAATTTAGCACACCTGGTACCAAGCCTTATACTTGCTTTTATTTTATCCTTCTGCATGTGTTTGATGCAATATATAGATTTATGCCAGCCTAAAAGCGTAGCTCCTTGGCCGGGTTGTTTAGTGCCCAATTAAGCTAACCCAGGAAAAAGTAGAATTTGATTTGAGTTTTGTAACTTTGCAGTGAGGTTTTCTGTTTATTGTTTGGCTTTCTATTTTGAGTTTTATAATCACCATATACACAAAACAAAGCAGCAAAGAACATTTGCATAGAAGAAAAAGTTATGATTCGCATAAATTTTAATCCTGGGCTAGTGTTAACAGGCTTCTGAACAATCCTGCCCTGTTTCAACAATTTAACCTGACATGAGCCTGCGATCCAATCAAAAACCAGCACTTTGTCAGTGGTTAACTTCAAAAAAACATGTGACCTCGATGAGTTGTAGACTTGAGCCCACAATATGGACTCGTGATACTGGTCAGCAGATACCTTGTTTTGACAGGTGTCAACTGATCATACCATGGATATCCAATATCAAAGAAGTACACGGTGAAACAAGGCTGCATGGCTCTGTGAACCTATTATATTTTGGAGTATGGCTGCCATGTTGCGCGACTCTGTTGTCGTCGTCGTGCCTTTGGGCCCACGAACAATGCTGCTAGCCATGATAACCATGAGAAAACCAACTCATGGGTTTCTTTTCTTTCCTATATGAGTAAGGTGATTTGTCGGGCGGCTGGAGCTCCACTATGATGCGACATGACATTGCAACTTTAATTTTGTGCACAGAAACAATGGTCAATATCCTAAAGAGAAAGTACCTTTTCCTATTTCTGTAGTCACTCCTAAAGCTAAGCTCAAACAGTCAATTTAGTAACAGTCTTGACATAAGCCTTTGAAATAAGCAACTATGCATTAGAAGAAACTGTTTACGTTAAGAAGAACATACTAAGAGATAAATCCATTCTTGAGCTGATATACTATGTGATCTACATGTACAGTTTTTCTTTTCACTATTTTAGGTTCGTAGTGAAATTGCAGAGGAGGACGAGGAAGATGAGGAGCTGAATGTAAAGAAAGTGAAAAGCAAACAAAAGGACAAGTATGTACTAATTGTCATTGTCAAAATAATTATAAATATTTTCTTTCTCAAGCATGTTTTAACCGTACCAATAATACTTGCTCGTGACTTGTAATATCAATCATTCCAAGTAATATTTCTGAGTGGTGTAACCTAACGATAACGTTTTTTTTATTTCAATTTGACAGCACTTAATATATTAATAGTATCATTTAGATTGTTGTCACTATCACACAACAAAAAAAATAATTCAAAAAACCACCCAGTGGAAAAAGCTACCAGACTTAAGATATTCATTGAAAAGTCTCATAGAAATTTAAATTTAAAGATTTAAATTTTAATTTAAAGAGCCACAAATGAAGCATGCTATTGAGATGTAAAATTGTCAACAGATATAAATATGTCACCTCTTATGCCTGCTGAGGATAAAAACTTTGGTGGCTCTTTAGTTTTGGATTTTAGAAAGTGAGGATGTCACATGATCTATTAATATTATTGCAAAAGACAGTTTTCTCTTGAAAAAAAATAACTGAAATCACTACTTAGAAAACCCTGGCAATGTGGCTATCTGTTGTGTATAAGTATATGTGTTTATTTTATCTTGTTTGTGTTTTTGTAGGGAAGAAAATGATAATGAAGATGAGGTTGAGTTCACAACAAAAATAGGTAACATAATTTTCCTGGAGGATTCTGCCTTCAGCTATTGTATGGTTCTTTCTTACCCAAACAAAAGTTCACATTTTTTTTAATGTTAGATAATAAAACATGAAATAATATGCACTTTACAGATATAAGCGTGATAAACTGAATGATATGACTAGGTATAATGCAATCACATTACATAAACCAAACATTAAATTTATTTACAATAGACTATTACCGGGGTAGTTAGTGGTCTTGAAGTGCCATGTGATAGTCATAGAGAAAGAGATCTATGTGATATACAAGTTAGAAAAGTTTACACCATACATGTAGCTCAAACCTGAAGACAATAAGACATTTTGTCTGGCATTGGTTTTACTGCCAACGTTGAATAAAATAAATTATGTTGGAGAATGTTATGAAAGGTCATAGTTTGGTCTGAAATAGGATAACAGTTCAAACCCTGACGTTTATCTATATGGCAATGACTGATGCATGTATTGAATGATGTATATTTTCACAATAGGTCAAAAAATATACAAAGCGTTGTTCAGGAATCGACCAGCAGAGAGAAATGAATTGTTTCAACCAGGACGAATGGTAACGAGCATTCACTTTACAGTCTTCCTGTTATTTCACTGTTGTTGTTGAACATTTAATATCTATAATGCTATTTTCTTTTCATGCCAAAAACTATGTCAAAACGCTGAACATAATACACTTTGGCTGTGTTGCTCTGATTCACAGAACTAATGAATAATAAATAAATACTACATCCATGTACACGTTACTGTAGAACATGTGTGATGATAGATCAACTTTCATTTTTTCAAAAGCTTGGTAAAGTGTAGTGCAAAATGCAGTCCTGAGAAATTTGAGTTTGGTAGTTTGTCAAGGTCCATTGCCAGTTGCGAGTGTGCATGATGCAGATTACAGTGCTGATGGTGTTTTCATTTATTATTTTACTCAGGCTTATGTGTTTGATGTTGAAGATGAATATGCAGAAAGTGATATCCCCACAACACTCATCAGGAGTAAAGCAGATTGTCCTGGAATTGAAGTTAGTTATTTCTTAACAGTCTTGCTCTTTGTTTTTGCATGTGTAGTCCTAAAGCATTTTTGGCCATTATCCTTGAAATCAATTCAAATCAGATGCAGTTTTTTGATGATGTCCTGTAAATTACTAGTTTGTGCAAATTGTCACGTCTTTTAAGGTGGCTGAACACAGTTTTCGCGCACGTTTTCGCTTATGCAATTCAGCACATGCACAAGAATTTCAAAAAACAAACATGCCGTCAACAGAGCAATCATTTTATTTACTCAACACTTGCACTACACCGTACCGAAAATGAGTAACGGCGAATTACAGAAATTGCCTACAGTGTATGTCAAAATTATATAAGAACAGTGTTGACAGAAGGGATTTAGTGTCAACTCGTAGTGGGCAAATGATGAAAACAATCTAACGACTGGGTTTTTTTAAATGAACAGAAACCATTTTTTAAGCCTTGTTTTTAACCAGCCCCATTGCCATGGCAACAGCACACACCCTGGCCAAAGTGCGAGAATAAATTCTTGTGTAATTAACCTTAACTCTTGCGAAAAACGGGCGCTAAAGCATAAATAGTTTTAAAGTTATGGTGAATTAGGGATAGGCACTTGAAAACTGTGTTCGGCCACCTTAAATTAATATCAGAGCAAGTCTTTCCTTGCCACAATGTACAATGTCCTGTGACCCATGAGTTTGATCATTTCTTCTATAAGAAGCAGGGTTGTCAAAATACAATGTAAGCCAGCAACTGGTGCATTTCACCAGCTATTTTGAATACTGCGCAGGTTACTCCGAATGATAGTAGGTCAGTTCTGAGCATTATATTGAAGAAATAAAATGGAAATAGCCGCCTACTTTTTTGATGGAACCTCCTACTCAAAAACCTACTGACAACCCTGAAGAAGCCAATAACACACTTATCTATTTCTGAATTGGAAAAGACCCGGGTCTTTTGCAAGCTCTGCTTTTTGGTAATTGTGTTATTACAAATTGCCAAATTACTCAGACATGTGTATATTGTACTTAATTGGTAAAAGTAGCAGTCTCCTTCAACAATAATTAGAGCAATAACGATGTTTTCATTTGTTTTCCTCCTAGACTCAAGCAACACTAACAACCAATGATATTGTTATCAACAAATTGACACAAATTTTGTTATACTTGCGTCAAGGCACCCGGGGAGGAAAGAAGGTTAAGAAGAAGGAAAAAGGTATGCATTTAAAATCTTTCTACTTACCTGGTTCACAACGAGTGGCCCTACTATAATAATAATCAACCTTATTTTGTGAGGGTGGTAATATCAGCAAGCTGACCAACGTGTGACCCTCATTTCCAGATCGAATTGGACTATGGAGTGTTGGTTGTTGTGGAGGGAGGAAAACCGGAGTAGTGTGAAACCTTAGAGCCAAGCCTGGCCCATAGCTGCCGGAGCTTGTCCCGGTTTCTGTAGCATGAAGCGGTTGGAAGTATTTCTACTTCCCCTGAAAGGGATGCTAGTCCATTGCAGGTCACTCCCCCACAATTTTGTCAGGTTTCCCCTGGCAACAATTTCGCAGGTACCCATTTATACACCTGGGTGGAGAGAGGCACTCTGAAAGTAAAGTGTCTTGCCCAAGAACACAACACAATGTCCCTGGCCAGGGCTCGAACCCCAACCGCTCGCCCCAGAGTCGAGCGCACTATTCATGAGGCCACCGCGCCTCCCACTAAACTGGAGAACCCAGAGAAAAACCTTTAGAGCAGGGACGAGAACCAGCAACAAACTCCAGTACCCACATGTGATGCCAGGTCCAGGAGTTGAACCCGGGCCACAGTGGTGGGAGGCAAGTGCTCTCACCACTGCGCCATCCCTGCTTTGGGTGGCAACTTCCCCAAGCTTTGGGCAGTGTTCTGTCCCTTTCATTTGTACACCTGCCAATAGTCTCGTCCGATCTGGTGCTGGCTTACCCAGCACCAGGGAGATAAGTGAGGCTTTTAAGGTCACACGTTCACTTTTTGACCTGCTGATACTCTTGTCCATGTCCAGTGCAGGGTAGTGCTGGTTACAAGTGAGGCTTTAAAAGGTCATGCAAATCAAAGTCGCTTCCCATACCAACCGCAAAGTTGTGTCCCCCTACATTATGCCAAAATGATGTGTGGCTTTCTTTATTCATTCATATGTGTGCTATTATTTTAATGGGCTATAATATAACACAATAGTGAACTCCCATGGAACATTCAAGAACATTCATGGAAATATACATGTACATCTTGAGCAGTTTATTTGAGAGTAGCAATTATAGCAGCCTCCAATCTTCTTATCATAGCGAAAGAGAAGGAAAAGAATGACAAGCAAGGACAAAAGATACGTCCTGCAGGAGCTGATGATAGGTAAGAAGGGAGTGTGTGTCAGCTATTAATAATAATTATTACTAAAGTACAGCTTTAATCTTTAATCTTTAATCTTAAATCGCGGTTCGTAACCATACATAACTGATACAAATGAACTAATGCTAACATATACAATCAAAGCTTAAGTACAAAGAAATCTATTTCCCATCAAGTGGTACATGTAGCCTGTTGATGCATAAAATTTGAGGGTTGTCCAATATACCCAATCCGTAGCGGGTCGCCATGACTGGTGATGATTCATGACAGATCGCAACGACCCATCGCTGTTTGTCAGTGTGAGACACGTCGGCGAATGAGTGTCATCCTCCACATTCATACGTCTAATGTTGGTGGTGTCATTGTGGTGTGACAAAATGCCAGTGTGTTAAAAGTATATTTTTGGAGAAAATAAAAGCAAAAGCAGGGTTCCCACAGCTAGAAATGGTCAGGGGAAAAATGTTTGGGTGGAAAAGACAGAGAGCAGTAAGAGGAGGCTAGAAACCTGTGAAGTACTATTTCTGTCATGTATTTACGGTATTTCGTCAGCAGAGCTTTTTTAAAATTATTTTATCAAAAAGTAATGCCTGTGGTAACCACGCAAAGGTTACAACAGGTTTAAAACATTTCTTTGTCACTGAGTGTTTTCAATTTTGCCGTACTATTACTATGTAGTTTCGTGATCTTTTGAGGTAATGTTCCAAACAGTGATTGACTCTGCTGAATATTTACAATGTCCTAATCAAAACATTTCACTTTTCATTAACAGTATTTTTGGAGAAATTGGAGATTATGATCCCACAGCACAACAAGAGAACATGAAAAGAAGAAAAGGCAAAAGAACGAGACAGGAAGAAATCCAAAAATTTCACAAGCTACTTTGAGAAATCTGAAGGTGGAGCTGATGATGAGGTATGTCGTACAGAGTGTATTTTTGTCAAGAATGGAGTTTAAACTATTAGTTGTCATAACAAATTGTGTTTGGTTTTAGAAAGAAATAGAAACACTCATTCGAGATAAAGTTGAGGAGGACAAGAATTGATGGTCATCATACATTTCCACTGCTGTTGATAGCACACCTTGAATTTCTTGTTTCCCCAAGGCTGGAACAAATTAAGGCATTACACTGTTATTGCAAATCTTTTTTTTGCTAGCACAGCTTTAAGCCAATGAAAGTGAACATGTATATCATTTAAAGTTCTTGTATAATGCCATGTTCTTTTGATTTCTTTTCAGGCACAGTTTAGTAAGAAAGGTAAGACAGTGACACGTGACAGACTGTGTAATATTTAAGACATAAGATGAACACTACTTGTACATGAATTTGAAGTATTCAAATGGCTTCTTTTGATCTGCCTTATTTATAGGCTCACAGCTTCACTGCAAACTGTACTCTAAATAGTAACATTTTTACATGTATATTCAATGACTCACAGTAATTTTATTTCTTTTTAAATTCAGATGTTTCAGCTGAAGAGTTTGCTAAGTCTGTCACTCAAACCTTTGGAAAAAAGGTACGTATTAATTTTGCATTTATTTCACCTTATTTTGTTTCACTCTTTTTAAATATATATTTTTTATTTTATTTAGCAGGAGATGGAGGAGAGAGCAGCATGGGATTCAGTTGACCCAAAGTATCCTTTCCTATTAGTCAGGATTTCAATTTAGGGTCAATCCATATTTTTATGTTTAATGTTGCACTGACATGGTTTTTTTTTTGACGTGAGAGACTTGATTGCCTTACAGTTACACACTGGACATACTTGTACAAACCACATTATCTTGAAAATTTTTAATAAGATGACAACCAGATCACCTGGTTACTTGTCGCTACCCATGTACTGTAGGCTGATAGCTGGTGATATGTCAATGAGTTGCCACCGAGCTGTTGATAATATTTTTTGTAAACCAATCTTTGGAGGCGGCATGGCTGAGTGGTTTAGGGTGCTGGATTTGAAATCTGATTTGGCAATTAAGAAACTTATTTAATTTTTTTGTCAGCTAACAGGTAGTTACAAAAGATACTTTGTACTTTCAACACAAAGTTTGTCCGCAAAGAGAAAAGCATGGCTAAACGTTTCTCTGCTAAACGTTTGTAACAGTTATCAGTTTTAGGTTGTGATGTAGTTGTTTCTAACTTAACTCTTGCAAGACGAAAGAAAAGGGATCGACACTCTCGCAAAGTAAAAGATGTCAATTATGTTCCAGACAGCTATTCAGAATGTTATCCAGGGTAAGGTTTTTATTACATTTTTCAATGTTTGGCTTGTAGCACTGACTAATATTAAAGATTCTATATAACTATGCAGTACTGTAAGTGTTAAAGACATAGAATGATAGATAAAGAATTATCTGACAACTTTTGTAAGTCTTGTTCTGCTCTTTGTTTAGTGCTGTAGATATGCCATATGACAGTGATGAGGAGGCTGATTATAGTAAAATGGATTTGGTAGGTTCAATCTTGACAGAATCATACTTTAAATTTTTTTTAATTGACATCAATCTCTTTCTAGTACACTGTACATGTACCTCCTTTAAGACATTAGAGATGATTTTCAAGATACTGTAGGTGCATAAAATTGTTAATATTTTCTTGTGCTAAAATTTGTTTTCACTGGTATTTACCATTAGTGACATTATCTAATTTTGATACTACTCTAGTTGTATATGATCAGGAGTACAGTAATATGTGTACATCAGGGAAATCCAGATTACTTAATAACAACTAAATGAAAAATTCCTTAATTCATGGAGACAATAGTCCTTTACTTGAAAATAGTATTAGTGGTCTTGCAGAGACTGTTTGCCATAGGCTTTATTGGATTAATGTATAGAGGATATTACATGACCACGTGTGGATATGAATTTTATCTTTGAGTGTTCAACTCAATATCTCACAAGTGAGATATCGAGTCGAACACGAGAAGATAAAATTCATATCCACAAGCAGGCATGTAATATTCTGTTTATTATATAAACACCGGATAAACTCCTGTGAAAAAGGTGCGATTTATTATGTAACCATAACAACGGTAATCTCTTCACGTGTGAAGATAATTATGAAGTTTCGGCGGGAAAACTCACTTGGTATTTCACTGGTGTTTATATAATAAATCATTGTATCCTTTGTAACCCAAAGAACCACTTCAATTTGTGTGACATTTGTTTTTTTTTTTATTTTTTGCACTTTTATTTATTATTTTGCATCATTCATTTGCAAATTGTCACTCCCGTCACTAGGATCTTTTTTTCTCGATGTCATGCAATCATTACCTATAGACAATGAACCTTACAGAATAACAGAAAGACAGTGTAATAGACAGACTGTCAAACTAACAAAAATTAATTTTGTGAAATTTGCCTTTGAGCCGAGTAGGGTGCTTAATTTTTGATTTCACATAAGTGGTTTTTTTTTATGGTTCCTACAGGTCTTGCAAATCACATGTTGTCAAAATTTTGGTTTTCACATAATTTACTTCAATCCTCATTATTTTAGCTAAGAATCAATAAACTTTTAAACTATATATTTAAATACATCATACTCTTTTATAATTCATATATTTTTATCAATGTGTTTTTACTTATAAGAGTTTATTTAATATTTAGTTATTTATAAATTTTTTAATTATCATTTTTTTTCTTGTATGAAAATTTTAATGGACCGGTAGATGTAAAATTCCGTGGATTTTTAGTCCCAGTCCATGCCTGTAAATTCTTCAGAACATAGAAGAAAATAATATTGACTAGTAAAAGTAATAAAGGATTTTGATGATGATATGTGAAGTACATGTACCTTACAGTAATAATAATCTTGCCTTACAAGGGCCTTGGGTATTCCATATTTTGTGTGCTCACTGTCTCCCCTCTACCAAACAAATTTTACAGTCAAAGAATTATTCTTAAGGAAACAAGTCCTTGTAATTGAGTCTTGCTGACTTGTCTTTTTGTACATTTTGCCGAAAAGAGGATATCTGTATGAACCATGGGGAATTAGGGGTACACTTTTTTATTAACTCTAATATAAGGATATTTTGGTTTTTGACTTTCTTACAATCTTTATATATGGCTAGTGTTTGTAAGCGGTATAACGTGCGCTCTGATTGGCTAAGTGTAGCTTAACGCCAGGGCATTATTCTCCCGTAATGCCCACAGGCCGATTACGGATTATGCAAATTAGGAAAGAACACGAAAGGTATCCAAAGCTTGGTGACATTTGCTTTAATTACATTGAAAATCATTGTGATACAAGACGACGAGTGATGAGTAACATTCAGAGAGTTAATTATATTACTATTTTAAGGAAAAAATGAAGTTACATCGGCAAATTATGAACGAGTTAATTGGTCAGGAAGAAATTAAAATGTTCATGCATTAAAGAGCAAAACCGTGAAAGGAAAGGAGAACTGCCAGTGAAATGAAAACTTCTCAGCGATATTTGTTGTCAATAAACAAAGGAGGCACAGTAGAAGTTTTGGACTTACCGGCTGCTGTCCTTGACCACTTATTGGCAAAGTTTTTTACAGATATCGGAAAACGGATGGCGACAATTATTATGAACCTGATACCCTGTCGGGTTTGCATCGGAGTATACAGAGGTTCCTTTCTGAAGGCAGGTCTCCTTTCACTGTCCTTTCACCATTCAAAAGGCAATTGGCTGCAATTGGTGACACTGAGGCAGTACAGCAGTCAACATCAACAAATTCTCTTGTTGTAACACAAGCTAGTTTAAACCTCTATAATGACCATCAGATTTGAACAGCCGAGAGGATTTTTTTTCTGGTGTGGACATTCACAGCATCTCTAAGCGCCAGTTCAAGATCTTTAACGGGCCAGTAGCTATAATCCAGGAACCTCAGAAAAGGCAAAGAGTTTTCATCGGAAGTGATGACGAAGAGTAGTGCTGATTCCGTTTAAATTGTATTTTCTTTTGCCGACACGGCTGCACGGCTTTTGTGCAAGTTTGAAGAACTTTTCTGTAGGAATTGACGTTTGGTGGTTGATTCTTGAGAATGTCAATGAAAATTCTTTCGTGATATACTAACACAACTGTACTAAAATACTTTTTGCAGCCGTATTGATCATTGTTGGCCAAAAAGAAATATATTTTCTTAACGGAGTACGCATTAGTTCATTGATTTCTGTTAGGCGCGTTTCAAACACTGTGCTTAAGTCGTGCCGAACTAAATTCATTATTTAAGTTCGACTTTGGCGCGGCTGTAGCACGGCGTTTGAAACCATTTAAGAATTAGGTTGGAGTCTGCCGTGTAGCACGGCAAGCTCTGTCATGCAACCCGACTTTGGCATGGCATGGTTTCAAACGGCGTGCTATTGCCGTGCCGAACTAAATGAGTAAATAACTAAAGTTATCATTTTGGATTTATCCGTTGGACCGCTGGTTCGTAATATCGTCTCTTTTCTAAACGCCCAGTGTGTGAATTAAGCTTGACCATGGCTCGACGTTTGAAACCAAGTCGTGCCAATGTCGTGCTACAGTCGAGCCAAATTGAATTTAGTTTGGCACGACTTTAGCACGGCATTTGAAACGGGCCTTATGCAGTTGGACAGTTTGGAAAGATGAAGAATGAATAGATAAGCGCGCATCACCGGATGTGAAGTAACGACTTCCCCTTGTATTTAGGTTTCTTTCTTTCTTTAGAACCGTTTTGTTAGCCATATAATAAACAACTTAATAACCTCAACCGTTCAGTCGTTACGGGAAAATATCAAACCTCAGCCTACCCTATTGACCTCGCTATCGTTTGGTCAATAAAGCAAGGCCTCAGTTTGAGATTTTCCCGTAACAACCTCACTCTTGGTTATTAAGGGGGGAGAACCTTAACTACAAATCTGTTGCTAAGGAAATCTCAAAACCTCCTTTTTTTGGCTCCTGAAGTCCAGTGGGCGTTAAAGTTTACCGTGTTTGTTCGATTCACGTTTCCTTTAAATGCCTCTTAAAGAGCTATAATTTTCGAAATGTTGTACATTTCCTCAAACGCATACTACAAGTTGAAGATAATGCCGTGTTTTAACAAATCGTATTGTTATATTTCGAAAACGATCCACTCAGTCTGAGTTTTTAGACATTTTCTATTGTGGTCACGTGACATACCAAATATGAGCGTGGTTTGAAACATTTAAAGGAAACGTGAATCGAACAAACACGGTAAACTTTGATGCCCACTGGACTTCAGGAGCCAAAAAAAAGGAGGTTTTGAGATTTCCTTAGCAACAGATTTGTAGTTAAGGTTCTCCCCCCTTAAGTAGTTAGTAATGTGTAGTATAATTTCAAGATGTATGAAACCATTAAATTTAAAAATTAACTTTATGTACTGTAGTAATGAGTAACATTTGTTTGAGGGCAATCTATTAACTTTTAAATGGTAACAGGATTGTACGGTTGGAACTTTGCGTGGCCGAAAATACTATGCACAATTTGTTAGTACTTTTGATTTCTTTCTTGTTAGTTTTAGTTGTTCTTTTGATTTCAACTCACTTGATGTAATTTTAATTTGCATAGTTTTGTTGCCTTCTTGGTTATGTTTCAGGGTTCGTACAGGTCATGGAAAACCTGGAAAGTCATGGAATTTTACAATTTCATTTTCCAGGCCTGGAAAGTCGTGAAATTTAGGTGTAGGTCATGGAAAGTCATGGAAAATCAGCATGTTTTCTATGAATGAAAGGCTTTAAGATCCAAAGTTGAAAAATTAACTGGCAAGTCCAAAAAGCAAATGTAATTTCAGCTGAATAAATGATTGTTTTGATACTACTGCCGGAGGGAAATAGCTTAACTTCGGTCATGGAATATTTCAAAAAGCCATGGAAAAAGTCATGGAAAGTCATGGAATTTTGACAGGTCATAAGTGTACGAACCCTGTGTTTGTTATTTGATGTTAAGTTGTTTATATGTTTAATTAATTTTAATTTGGTTGTTTGCCTGTTTGTTTTATTAGTCAGTCGATAGAGTAAGAATAAGTTAGTGCCTATTTTCAAAGTACTAGTATTGAAACTACTATACATTAAGACATAGTTCAAGGCTGTGCTCTAGCAGCGCCCGGTCACCTCAGGCGACCAGCTTCCATGTTCGGGCAACAAGAAAAACATACCTTGTCACCTGGCCGGGTGACCTCCTTTTTGACATTTAACTTAGAGATGAAAATGTCTCACAATAATTTATCTTTCCCTTTTTGATTTCCTGTGTTGTACTGAAGTTTACAAGGTAAAATAGCTCAATTCAGAATGTTTAAATCCATCTGTGAAGTCAGAATATCAGTCTTTCAATGGCTTAGTTTGATGCGTACGTTAACACTGGCTTGCAGTGATACGGAGAGCAGTTTCCTTTTATACTTCGAATAGAATCAATAAAATGTCTTCTTAGTTCTTTTAGTTTGTAATGTGCTTGAAAAGTCCCTAATTGAAGGAGAATGTGAACAGGCATAGAGGGCAAAGAGTAGAAAAAAAGACTTAATTTTTCTCCTCCCCAATGGGGCTTAGGTTCAATAAAGTATCTATGTTTTCTTTCTTTACATATATCAACCATTTTAACTCAAAAAAAAAAAAACATGTAATTCTGTATTTCTCTGTGGACCTTTGACAACAGTATTACAAATAAATACAATCAAGAAAATAGGATAAAATTTAATGCCCTAGAAACAACACAAGACATTTTTTTATGAGGGCCAATTGGTTACCATACCTGTATATCAATAATGTTATTAGGTGACTTCGGGACACCATAGCCTACAAGGTTGGGTGCCCAATTGGCTCACTATAATTTTTCTTAGAGCACAGCCTGGAGTTAATAACAAAATGTAAAATAATTTAGAACTATCCAGAACTATTTTAAGCTGTAAAGTGTTTGTTTGCAATAGACCCTTCTCCAAAATGGTGGCTGAAAATTCAAATAAGTCAAAATTAAAACACGTATACTAGCACTAGAAAGAACACCTTTACTTTAGTAACCCAGCAAAGTTTCAGCATTTCAGGTGTAATATCAGCTGAGAAAATGTAGGTTGAAATTAAAAAAATTACAGACGTTTGTATGACTGGGGGTATAAGCATACCCCAGTCATACAAATGTCTGTAAATTTTTCAATTTTTAACCTACATTTTCTCAGCTGATATTACACCTGAAATGCTGAAACTTTGCGGGGTTAGTGAAGTAAATATGTTCTCTCTAGTGCTGGCATACCAGGGTATGTTTCTAATTTTAGCTAATTTTAACTTATTTGAATTTTCGGCCTCCACTTTGGAGAAGGGTCTGTTGTGCAGCTTATTTCATTGGTGTACATGTTTAGAATTATCGGTAACAGTGCAAGATATTTTAAATACATATATCAATTTTTGTGCAAGTTTGCAAACTTTTTTACTGTTTATTCTTATTTAAATATTGTTCTCAGGGTAACAAGAAAGGTCCCATCAAACGGTGGGATTTTGAAACAGAAGAGGATTATCACAGTTATATGGAAAACAGAGAGGCCCTTCCAAAGTAAGTAAAATAATATTTCATTTAGCTTGTTAGGATCTTTAAGTTCCAAATTATTACTGGTATGTTCATTCTGGGGCTTTAGTAAGGTGCTAAGCAGGAAGGCAATTTTAATTTTCACATTATCAACTTGTAAAGTTTACATAGCCTCCAGAATCCCTTTGCAACTACAGTCAAACCTCTGGTTGCAACCACCTCTCATTTTTTTTTTATTATTCCATTTAATATAGCACGTTAACTATTAAAATATTCTTAAGTGCTTTACAGTATGTACAGAAACAAGATATATTATATATACAATAAATAAAACAAAGAAAAATAATAATAGTAATACAAATATAAAATTACAAATTTAAAGCTTTCTTTAAAAGATGAGTCTTCACCTGTACTTTAAAGGGCTCAGTCATGGTTAAAGATTTGAAAAGTTTAGCTAAACTTTTCAAATTCATTGTTTGCAATCCGTATCAATCTTCTCCTTGTTCCTTTATAGTTTGTTATTATCTCTTTGATGTTTTTCTATCTTTGTAAAGTATTATTTTCAGGTTTCCTTCAATTTAACAGTAATTTTGTCGATGCTCAAAATAACTCAAAATACCGTGACTGAGCCCCTTTGAAAAGAGTCAATGTTCCTACGGTTGCTAAGGCTAGATGGCAAAGCATTCCATACTGTTGGTCCAGCATGGGAAAATGCTCGGTCATTACCATTAGGGATTACCAAAGGTCTTGTTAGCACAAATGAAACAATTATCTTAAAAACACAACAACGCTAAATTAAGTTTTCAAAACATGTTTTGATGTAAACTAAAACTCCCTATAAACAACAGTAGATAAATTTAGAAATGCAACAACAAACTGACATGCTCAACTTGTTTGTTGAGTTCAAGTTTCAACTGTTCAATATGAAAACTCTCTTTTGTTTTAAGTTGAGGGTAAGTGCTGGCATGATGGAGAATCTTAAAACAAGAGATATCACACTTATCCCTACAACCTTTAGAAGCACTAAGATGTTTAAAAATGTGGGAATTTTCGGAACAAAAACTCCAACATTCATAAATTATTGACTATTTGAATTTATAAAGCTTCATTGTATATGAGTAGTTATATATACCAACCATTTTTGTAAATCTTTACTATATATTCATAATGGCTGATGATGATGTTTGAAACATCAAACAAGCAATGTTTCATAATCAGATCACAAGTTGTATCTAGCTCTACAACAAGTAGTTCGAAAAATATTGTGGTGTCAGCCGTTCAGCATTTTAAAACTAAAAGCGCAGTTTTAAAATCTACTCTAATTTTACTTGCAACCAATGAAGTTCCCTAAGTACCGGAGTAATATGGGCGAACTTAGGAATTAAGCATGTAACCTGAGCCGCCACATTGAGAACTTTTTGAAGTCAGTCATATTGATATGGCGGAAGCTTATACAAAAGAGAGTTGAAATAATCTAAATCCATAAGCCCCCATCCCCTCATAAGCTACTACCTCTCCTTGGCGACCAGTTTCCCAAAATACCACCGAGTTCCCAAATTAAATCACTGTATTTGAGCCTAGGTCTCTTGTAAGCCACCACGTCTCGTAAGCACCGCAACCACTTTTTAGAGCTAAAAGTTGTAATTTTTGTTTTTGTTTTTAACTTCCAATAAGTGACCACTTGACTGATATAGAGAAAACATTGGATAATAAGGTGTTGTAACATTATCCCAAATTGATACATTGTAGTACCAAGTTGTTCCTCAGAATTGACTTTTTACATGAATGAAACATTTAAAACATGGGGTAAGTCTCTTCAGTTACCTTGTGCTAATGAGATAGAATGTTTAACCCAATAGGCTCTAAGCTCCTCATTAAAAAGGCGACCACCACGCCGTAAGTGACCACCCAGGCTTGACATTTTGGGTGGTCGCTTATGGGAGGTTTGAACTGTATTGGATAAAGCCAAGAAAGCTTATCCCTCTCCTGCCCTAGCCTTTCTGCTTGCCCCCTCCCCCTCCACAACACACAAGTAAATGGTTACAACTACTTTTGTTACAGCAAGTGTGCTCTTAAGCCTGTATCTCTTTTCTCTGCAGAGCTGCTTTTTCAGTTTGGTAATCAAGATGTCTGCTGAAGGCCGCAAACACCACGGCGTGCCGGCCCTAAAGCATGAGTAAGGCTAAGCTAGACAGGGAGTGGCAGAAAGTAAAATAAGCCGAGGTAGGGGCTTATGATTTTGCAACATTGAGAAAATGAAACTTTTCTATGGTGGACCACATACTTTCTACCTACTGGATACATTTTGTAGATTGCTTCTTTGGCTGAAATATTTTTCTATGCGTCCTGTGCCATAGAACTAAGTTAGGTCTATGTGTTTTGATAACAGTGGCCCTAAGTCAGGATTACTCTTCCTGATCCTTGCCTCGTTGAAAATGTCATATGAACTAATTTCCAAAATCAAGGTGAGAAGGAGTCCACGTTTATTATAACAAATGTGTCCCAAAATATGATTAAGAAAAGAAGCGTAGAGTTTCGATAGCCTCTACAACCTGTACTGCCTCCGTATGAGCAAGTACACAGCAAGTACAGGAACAGTACATAATCATAATAATAAGAGGATAAGTCCCGGGATTGGTATTCGGGTCGGTAATAAGTAAGGGGGGGGGGACCCCCCCCCCCCCAGCAAGTACAGCAAGTACAGCCCGAAGCATTTTCACATCCTTACTCTACTGTTACTCTACTCCCTAGCGGTACGCTACTGTACTCTACTCTACTCTACTCCTACTCTACTCTACTCTACTCTACTACCCCATAACTCTACTACTACCCTAACCCTACCCTAACCCTTACCCTCCTACCCTACCCTATACCCTACCCTAACCCTAACCCACCTACCTACCCTACCCTACTGTACTCTACCCTAGCGTCTACTACACTGTACTCTACCATTACTCTACTGGTACTCTACTGTACACTCATAACTATATCTACCGCTAGCTGTACCCTGAACTTCTACTAGATACTGTACTCTACTATCAGATAATCAGACTTGAGACCATTCTTCAAGTGAACATCTTTAAACGAGTAATTTTTGAAAATCACAACAAATTCAATGTGCGATAAATTTCAGGTATATGAAGTAACATAATACTTATTTATAACTGGGGGAAAACTGTAGCTATTGTCATTTCCGCCATTGATTTTTGTATATATATATATACCTAGTCAAAAGTCATGGTAACAATTTTTTTTTGCTCTTTTTATGGCAGATGTTAGGACTAAAAGTAAAAGGAGATGAAGGGTAAAGTGGTAAACAAACTAAAGTACTGTGAAGAAACGATCACTTAGAGTTAACCAATGGAAGGATCATTATTTAACCCTGGTTCGAGAATGTTTTAGGAGACTGTTATACAGCGCTCCAAGCTGCGACCATTTTGGTCGCCATGGCAAGCGGAAAAAATTTTTGGCGACCAAAATTTCTGGCGAAAGTCCCAACAGAATTAACAGAGAAAATTACTTGAAAAAAGTATCAATAATAGACGAATTTAATCAATAGTACAAGCGGTGGCATCACCTGTCTTTCTCTTTTTTCCCCTCTCGCCGTTCAGAAACTACAACATGAAATGCGTAAACATTACTGTAGCAAAGTAAAGTATTGAAAACCGTGCGTTCGGCGCATTAAACTCCTGTAATATGTCATGAAGTGTCCTCCCATTCACATTATTTTTGGCGACGTGTAATACGTCATGAAGTGTCCTCGCCCTTCACGTTTCTGTTTTTTTGGCGACTGAATAATTTTTTATGGCGACCATTTTACAATTAAAGGTCGCCAGAAGGTGACTTTTTGAAAAAGTGAGCTTGGAGCGCTGTTTTAGTAATGATTATTTTAAATAATTCATGTCATACTCAATTTATACTTGTTTTTGGCAGAAAGCATGCTGTATCTATTGATGATTAGTTTCGCTGAGCTACAATGAGTGCTCTGAAGTATTAAAAATATTATTATTGTTGTCAAGAATATTGCAAGAAGGAAACAGTAGCATGAGATTTGTTTGTTTGTGATGATGACCATACTTAGGACACCTTATGATTCTTGACATAAAGTGATTATTCTAAATTGAGTCTGAACAGCGCAAACAAGTCTGGGTTCATTGCTTGCTCGATAGTGTCACACGAAATACTGTCGACATTCCTCAGACCAAGGTCATGATAATGCAAATAATGGTCTGTTCGAAAATGGGAATACTTAGTTAAGATCAGTTTCACCAGATATCAGACCATGCATTTCAAAGTTCAGTCAGTGATTGCACTGAACTATCTTTGATCAGAGTGGATCTGGCTTCAAGCCTTTGCTGGTGTCATTGTCTTGTGTTTGCAGGCAAAACACTTTTCCTCTTAGTGCCATATAAATGGATACTTCAAAATTAAATGCTGGGATCAACTCTGCAATGGACTAGCATTCCATCCAGGACATCTATGCAGTAATCTTGCTACTCATTTCATGCTATAGAATGGAAACAGAAGATGAGAGCTGGCCTAATGGGCTGTTATGCATGTGAACCTAGACTTAACTGCAAAAATAAACACATTGAATTATACTAAGTGAGAAGTGCAGGGGCCTCGTAGTGGACTCATCTCTGGATTGTGTGGCTAGGGGGCAGACATTGCGTTGTGTTCTTGGGCAGGACACTGTACTCCCAGTGCCTCTCTCTACCCAGGAGTATAAATGAGTACTGGTGAATGCTGGGAGTAACTCTGCAATGCACTAGCATCCTATCCAGGGGGGAGTAGAAATAATCCTGGTCACTTCATGCTATAGAAACTAGGATAAGCTGCAGTCTGATGGGCCACTTGGTTCATATGCAGACTTGACCTTTTTTTACCATACCAAATTATAATTAACTATTAGACTAAAAGCCTGAGTTTTCTATGAGCAGATAGTCAACGAGGTGCAGCCGAGTTGACTATCGCTCACGTAGAAAACTTGGGCTCGTAGTCTAATTGTTTTAGTATAAATTTACCGTAGTCTCATTGCATAAAAAGAAAAAAATAATGTGAAGTAACGCATAGAAAAGAACTGTTTTATTATGTCACGTCAGGTTCAAACATGATGCGCGATGTGCACTGATGCGTAACTGTTTTCTATCAGCAGATAGAAAACGGTAACATAGCCAATCAAATTCACGGATTCACAATAGACTATGGTAAATTTATACTAATAAAAATTATGCTTGTCTTGGTTTGGATTGGTAGGGGGCATGATGGCTTAACAGTTCAGGTACAAGAGGTCTCCTAGATATGATTGATTTTTCTCATTTAGAGACCAGAGATAATGGGTCAGCACCTATATGAACCCATTTGCCTTGTTCTATCTCATACTTTTTTACAAGTAACACCTGAACCAAGATTCACTATTTTGCAACTTTCTGTTGTGTCAATTTTGACCTGGGGTGCTTACCATTTCAAAAAACCATCCGGTTGGAAATTTCAGGCATAAACATAAAACAATTAAATGCAAAGTTACGGGAGTGGGAATCACTATAAAATATATCCACATCAGCTAGAGAGACTTTAAAGAGCAGAAAAATAGCATCACCTCATATCACAGCCCATATTTTCTGAAGCTTCCCAAACGGAATGGCACGAACCATTTGATTTTCCAACTGGAATTTCTTGTTTTCCCGTGTAAGTACCCCTGCTGTCTCGGTCTGTGTTAAATTTTAAAGGGGCACAGCAGGGTATGAATAATTTGAATAGTTGAATTGAGTATAATGATTGTTTTTCCATGATGTTTCAGGAAAGGTGACCACTCTGATAGCAAGAGAAGAAAACATTAAGTCAACTGACGGCAGCCTCTGTAATTTTTAGAATGATTATTATAAAAATTATTGTGTACCTCTATAAAACCACATGCATATTATTACCATCTGACTTCACCATGTTTTGTTGTGTAAAGATGAATAAGCTTTTATTATTTATTAGTTTCCATGTTCTAAAATAGCATGCTAACTGTCTAGTGTGTGCATTGTCACGCAAGAAGAAATAAAAATCAAAAACTATGCGGTGGATAAAATCAAGAAATTGTGATTTTAAAGATGATAAATAAAGGAGACAGTTCTCCATGTTTAAGGTGTGTGCATTGTCCCATGCAAAGTTATAGAGCTTAGTATGGAGTCACTATGTTAGAGGACCTCCTCGGGCTTTAAATATGGCAAGAGGTATTTAGTTTAAACATCTGGAACTTACTTTAGCTATCTAGTCAACTGATTTTCTGAACCAAGCCAAAAAACATTTACACATTCAAGAACTTGTCCTAATACTTAATCTCTTAAAATGGCTATAAGTCATGAAATAAGTGTATATTTTTCAACAAACACAATCTTCGCTTTGTCACACACTGCCATAACTTCCAAATTCCAAATGTGCAGGTTTCCAAACTAAGGTTGCAATTGAGCTGGAAAATTTTAAACAGATATAAATTTAATTCCTCTTATGCCTGATGAGGATAGAACCTTTAGTTGCTCTTTCGTTTTGATGGCATCATGTGTACTCACTCTATACCACCATTGACAAAGTTTTTCTTAGGGTTGTTAAAATCATTTTGGACACTTTGGTGGCTTTTGAGTAAAGATTGTTCTGAATTAAAGACTATCTTGGTGACGGCATTAATGATCGTTGTAATTATATGCACATCAGCTGTGAAATTGATGTGGGAAAAAATTTAGGGTTGAATGGGGTTTGAATCCCTCTCAAGCCTGAATTGTTTTTTTCAGGCTTTGATTCCACAACTGCTTAAATTATGCAATAAACATTGATTTGTGCATATCTAACCAGCGAGCAGGCTCACATTGGAGCGCAGGGAAGAATTGAAGCACAAGCGCACACGGCATAGCCGCGAGCGCAAAATCAAGCAGCCAAGCCACGAGACGAGAAAGTGAGCCTGCTCTGATCTCTGCAAATTTTTCATTTCCACCCCGGAAACCGCAGAAAAATAAGCCAACTAATTTTCACCGGAAGTATGAACGTTGGCAGCTCAGATTTCTTGGGAAAATTGTAAATCTTTTTCATAACAACATGCAGGTGCAATATACGTTGCTGATAAAGCAAAACGGTCAAAGTGAATGTCTTGCAAGGACACACTTGATTCCAAGTGATCTTGCTTTTCACAGTCTGGTCTTTGATGAAACACATTCGTGTTGGTGTAATCACATCAGGGTCACAAACATTTGTAATATTTAACTCTTCTCATATGCAGACGGCAACACAACAAATACATCTTGATTTCCTGCTCCCTCATTAGTTTGAAATTTAACCAGAAATTGACTGGAACTTTGAAATGTGGACGACTTAAATACTTTATTGTGAGAACGTGTGGTAAATTACCGACTCCATGGGGTCTAATCTAATCGCTCTTCATCAAACAAAATAGATTGACGGTTTTCGCGCCTTTGTCGTTTTTCGACCAATGGTATTTCACTTCGCTCTGATGAAGCAGAAATGAAAAATTACAGAGATCAGGGCAAGCTCACTTTCTTGGCACCTTCACCAGACTCCTTCCCGCCGGATCGCTTTG